>RCUC01119125.1:0-79096 GCA_003697995.1 Taxidea taxus jeffersonii
GGGGGGAAGAGGGGTTGGGAGAGGGTGGTGGGGTTACATTATATGTTTAAATAAAAAAAATAAAAAATAAATAAAAATAAAAACATATTAAAAAAAAAAAAGAAGACGGTTCCTCTTTTGGAATGGACTTCAGAGCTAGGCACATTTTTTGAAAATACTTAAGTATGACTCCTTTGAGGCTGGCTTTAAATTTTTGAGAGAGCCAAAAGTAATACGAAGACAAGTCTGATGATTTTAGTGGAAAAGAAAAGTAGGTCATGGCATTTTTAATCAAAATTAGTCTTTGACTCTATGTGATGATGAAGTCCCTCCTTTATGACTACATACATGCTATGGGGACAATCTTTTAAGTGATGGTTATAGTGATGGAGTAAGTGTAGAGTAGAGCTCATCAAAGTGGCCATTCCAATAGGAAATAACCATTTTCATATATGAGTTATTTGAGGTTTATAAACAATTTCATTCATATGAAGCACTCAGTACAGTATCTGATATACGGTAATGCTCAGTAAATGACAGCTGCCGTTACTAGGATTTATGTATCACCAATCCCACTCTTTCTCCTCTAGCTCTCCGCCGTTTTGTTACCTCCTTTTCTTTTTCATTCAGCTTCTCTGTGCCAGGAAGGCCAGTGAGGTTCAATGGTGGTGCACTTCGTCGACCTACAGACAGAGAAAAAGGTATGCCATTCACAGGAGTGACAATTCCTCAGGTATGAAGTAACACAGTCCAATACAGCCAGGCCAACGAGGTCATGGTGGCCAGCTCTAAGAAATCTCTACCCATCACCTCAGGCCTCAGTCCAGCTGGCAACATGGGCACCCCAATGTTCACCTCAAAATACAAGTGGTAATTTCCATGCTCTTTGCTCTGCTAAAATCACAATCACACACACCCTAGCAACCCAGGTGCTACTCTTTCCAACCCAGTAAGATACTAAATTCTAAAGCCCAGATGTCACCCAGTGAAGAAAGGTCATATGCTGCCCGCCCCGACGGCTGATGAATGGAAATAACAACTCCACAGGAGAGACACTTCCCAGGCCTCAGCACTCTGCCAGGAGCTCAAGGCAAACATGGTAATTAACCAAGTACCATTTGCCTTCAGATCAAAGGCAGACTGTTAGGCCAGCAAAAGGCCCTTCTTATGTATTATGTGAGGGAATATCTGTTCCTTCCAAAGAAGCCCTGTTTACCTGAAAGACCCGCACAGAGGAACAATGAGCCATTATGGGCAAACCAGAAGCTGAGGTGAACTCACATACTGAGAAAGAAACCCAAGTATGAGGTCACTGCCTAGGATGGAAAGTTTCATGTGCAAAACTTTTTGCTTTTGTTTTGAATACATAATTGGAATTAATGTTCAGTTGGGAGATAAGTGGGCTAAGTTAGGCAAAAGAAAATGTGGAGTAATATATTAACAAGTTTTATGGGGGCTGCCTTTCAGGAGAGGGACAGAAATAGGGGCTATTATAGGCTGCTCTGAGAAAAAACAGGCTTCTCTGCAGTTTCAACAAGGGGATAAGAGCTTCCCCATAACCAATAGGCTTAGCCTTCCCCTAAATGCTCAAAAAAGGAGACTAAAATCATTTGGTACCTCACCAAAGTTACTGCAGGCTAGGTTGTAATTAATGATCCAGGCTTTCTACTTTGCACTGCCTTAGGAGCAATGGAGAGCATGAAGAGGAACAAGGGGTCTCCCAACCTAAATACAGTGGGTGAGGAAGCCTAACACCAGCCTAGGAAGCAATAAAGAATAAATGAATACAGATGGTTCAAAAATGCAAATACCAAATCATTAATTATCACTGTACTATATTTTTATTATTTGTATCTCTGTATTTAGATTCAGAGGGCAGGGCTAGAAATAAGAAACTTATAAAATAAAATTTGGATTTAGCTATCCTGACTACTCTCTAAAAGACTCTCTTTTCTCTTTTAAGTGTTAAGAAATAATCACCTGAAACGAATCAATTTTAAAAAAAAAAAAAGTATCCCTAAAATAGCCTTTTCTAGATTCTGTTTAGATCCTGAATCCGAGAGATTTTAAATGGGATCACAAGGTCTACTGTTTCAAGCTTCCGAAGAATGGTAAAACTGCAAACGGGTCATCTTTTTCACTAGTCCAGTCTCTACAGGGGCACGGTCTGTATGTTCTGATATAGGAAAGTGGCTGATGTAACATATGGAGCAGGGGTGAATAATAACCAAGAGAACTGGGAAAAAAACACCACAATTTGGATTGGAGCTCTATAAATCATATCACCCCAAAGTGCACCAAAGATTAGCAGATAACATATGGCTTAAGCTTGCTCTGAAATCTAACCTCAAAATAGAGGACATACCCAAAGAGGTAAAGATAACAAACAGAAATACCTCATGTCTCCAACTTACAAAGAAATCCTTGTGTTTTTGCTCAGGATACAAAGACTTTAACTGATCTGTGAGACAAATCTCAAAATCTGTGGTAAAGTAACTGCTCGTGAAATACAGAAATCACCCTTCTGGAGCTCCTTCTTCCTCGGCTCTGTACTCAAACCCTGAAGATAATCCCTATCTGGCCATGAAGATTCTGAAAACTTGCTGATTTATAAATTGGGATAACACTTACTTACCTCTCTGCCTAAGCACCCTGCTTCCACAAGGGGTAAGGGACTACTGCGTGAATCCCTAGAATGAAAACTTCACAATCAAGACTAGCTCCAGCCTGAAAAAGAATTACCTGAATTCGAAGCCAATGGAATAGAAGGGCTCAGGCCAGAATCACTAAAACAAAGAAGAGGAATTTAACTTAAGTCACACCAAAGAAGGCAATTTTCAAAAGCCTATGCGGCCCTGGGTGCCATTTATCAGGTTGGTTGCTTTATTTATTTAAAAAATTTTTTTTAATATTTGAGGGACATCTGGGTGGCTCAGTCAGTTAAGCAGCTGCCTTCGGCTCAGGTCATCATCCCAGGGTCCTGGGACCGAGTCCTGCTTGGGGCTCTCTGCTTGGCCGAGGGCCTGCTTCTCCCTCTCCCTGCCACTCCCTCTGCCTATGTGCTCTCTTTCTCTTTTTTTTAAAGAATGTATTGATTTATCTGACAGAGAGAGAGATCACAAGTAGGCAGAGAGGCAGGCAGAGAGAGAGGGGGAAGCAGGCTCCCTGCTGAGCAGAGAGTCTGATGCAGGGCTTGATCCCAGGACCCTGAGATCATGACCTGAGCTGAAGGCAGAGGCTTAACCCACTGAGCCACCCAGGCGCCCCATGCTCTCTCTCTTGGAAAGATAAAGTCTTTAAAAAAAAAAAAAAAAGTTTTTTCTTATTTGAGAGAGAGCGCAAGAACAAGCATGAGCAGGGGGAGAAGCAGATAGAGAGGGAGAAGCAGACTTCCTGCTGAGCAAGGAGCCCAATGTGGGACTCGATCCCAGGACCCTGGGATCATAATCTGAGCCAAAGGTAGCCACTTAACCGACTGAGCCACCCAGGCGCCTCAGGTTGGTTATTTTAAAGGGATGTAAAGATAGACGGTACTGTTTTACAGCATATCCCACTATACTAATCAGGAAGGGTGATCTGTTCTATGGGGTGTAAGAAATCACCTGGATTTGTTAAGAAGAGCTCTTAGTCTGGAACATCATGAAGACTAATCATGGGGAAAGGACAGGGACATGATTTGCCAACAGAAATCATTCCAATAGATAATGGGGTGGAAAGAGGAGGCATGGTGGAGGAATTTACTAATTTTTAAAAAGAAGATCAAAGTAGCAAAGTAGGATTCTAGGAGACCAGCTATGTTTCTCAAAACTGTCAGTACTGCAGTGTTTCTGAGACAGATGGCTAAGATTAGAATTCTGAGTTTTTCTAGCTATCCAATTATTACTACTCTGCCACGTGGGTAGGGTACCCATGGAAATGTCTGAAACTACACGTAAAAGCCAGAGTACCCGAGAAACCGCTCCTGCTCTTTGGACTAAGCACTCACATGTCGGCTTGCCGACGGAGCCACTGCTGGCAAGCACTGCTGTCCTGGATGTACTGGAGCACTTCAGAGAGCATGGTGCGCTTAAGGCGCTCCTCCTCCCGTGTCTTCTTGAGGTGGTCATAGGTTCGGGCACCTGAAGGTGGAGAAAAGAGCGTGACTGCAATGACAACACAGGAGAACTAACTGAAAGGCTTTCTAACCGACCAGCAAACAGTTCGCCTTTTTGGGGTTTCTTTTGCAAAACTGCTTCCAGGGCGCCTGGGTAGCTCAGTCGGTTAAGTGTCTGACTCTTGGTTCTGGCTCAGGTTATGATCTCAGGGCTGTGAGCAAGCCCTGTGTGGGGCTCTGCACTCCATAGGGAGTCCACTTGAGATTCTCTCCCTCTCCCTTAGCACCCTCCAAAATAAAGAAAATTTTAAGAAAACAAAATACAACAGACTGCTTCCACAATTACTTTTTCTTTTTTAAAAGATTTATGTAGGTATATATGTATTTATTTATTTTTAAAGATTTATTTGAGAGAATGTGCTAGCAAGAGAGAGAAGGAACAGGGGGAGCAGCAGGCAGAGGGAGAAGCAGACTCCCCGCTGAATAGGGAGCCTGAACGTGGGGCTCGATCCCAGGACTCTGAAGGCACACACTTAACCAACTGAGCCACCTAGGCATCCCTACTTATTTTTTTTTTAAAGATTACTTTATTTGAGAGAAAGAGAGAGTGAGTGAGCATGAGCAGGGAGAGGAGCAGAGAGAGAGATCTCAAGCAGACTCCATGCTGAGCACAGGAGGACACCAGGCTTGATCCCAAGACCATGAGATCATGACCTGGGCCGAAACCAAGAGTTGGACCTTAACTGACTAAACCACCCAAGTACCCCTATTTATTTATTTCTGAGAGAGGGAGAGATCATGGACAGGGGGAGGGAGAAAGAATCTCAAGCAGAGTTTGTGCTGAGTAGAGAGCCCGACACAGGGCTCAATCTCATGACCCTGAGATCATGATCCAAGCCAAAACCAAAAGTTGGATATTCAACTAAGCCACCCAAGTGCTCCCCACAATTATTATTATTATTTTTTTAAAGATCTTATTTATTCACCTGACAAAGAGAGATCACAAGTAGGCAGAGAGGGAGGCAGAGAGAGAAAGGAGGAAGCAGGCTCCCTGCTGAGCAGAGAGCTCGATGTGGGGCTCAATCCCAGGACCCTGAGATCATGACCCGAGCCAAAGGCAGAGGCCTAACCCACTGAGCCACCCACGTGCCCCCCCCCCAATTATTTTTTTTAAGAGCAACGTGATTTCCTTTAGTTTGAAATCCCTTTTTTGGCAAGAAAAAATTAATATTTTTATTCTCTTCCTAGCTTCCTAGAAATTTGGAGGCAAAATCTCCCCAAACAGAAAAATACAAAGAAAGTAAGAGTCACTTATGTTTCCACCTCCCCCAAAGATAACTAACTTCAATATGGTCATATTTGCTTCTTGTTCTATTTTTTTTTTCTTACGTTTTTTCAAAGTTACAAGTGCTACATGCATACACTCTTCTTTAAAAACCAATTAAAATGACAAAGCAAGTCTTCATTAACTAGTGCAATTCCTTTCCCCTCCTCCCCAGATGCAACTAATAGCAGGTAATCAAAACCTGGTATCAGTGTCTTGTTAAACAAAGGTTGCATGGTGTTTTCTAAATGTTAACAAAGGTGTACAGATTCCAAAGTAACTACAGCAGTGAGTTTTAAGTCATGTTCATAAAGCCCCAGGATTCCGTGAAAATATCTCAAGGGTTACTGTGAAGAGCAAAGACATCACCATGTACACTGGGTGGTCCTGGGTTCTATACGGGACCTGTGCCAACAGGCTTCAAAGTAGTTCCACTTTCTTCTTATTTACAGATCAGGGCTCTACATAAAATTTCATTTTGAAATGGTTTCCATCATTAAAAATAAAGAACCATTTCACTAGGCTGAACTTACACCCCACAAGACTACTTCTCATGGGTAGTGGGTGATAGCTTTCAAGCAACAGGAAGGAGGGAATGCTAATGATTTTTCTGACAAAACAAAATAAACTGTCATTTATTGAGCATTCACTGTGGGCCAGGTACTGTGCTGTTTTCATGCATTATCTCTAATTTAATCTTCTTACTAACTCTAAGAGACATGGAAAATTGAAACCCAAACAGAATTACAAATATGATAAACAGGAGAGCCAGAATCCAAACCCAACCTGCACAAGTCTAGACCTCAAGCTCTTAACTACTACTGCCTTCCCTTACATCCTGGCTCTATTACAAGTATCTCTTCAACCACATCAAACCTTGTATCTTCATTACATGGAAATAACACTGCCTATCTCCTAAGTTTGTTTTGAGAATCCAGTGATACCATCCAGGTGAAGTGCTTGGCATAGGGCCTGGTGTATGGTTTGAGATTGGCTGCTATTAATATAATTATTATTACTACCTCAAGTAACTGGGATGTAAGCATGTAGAGCCATTTGAAGTTTGGTTAATACAAATGATCAGACCACGCATCACAAAATTTTAGAATGCTGATGCTAAAAATTAGAATACAAAATCCTTTTTTCTAAGAGGCCACAGGAGATTCCCAAATCTAAAGCAGCACCTCTCTCTTGTGTCATGACTTTTATTATCATAGCATTTACAAGGGTTAAACAGACAAAACTTCACTGGAAATATCAAACATTCACTCCAAAAAGGGAAAGCTTGTTTAAAAAAAAATCCACATGGTCTCAAACAGAGATTTCCTCTATGTGTTTAGAAGACACCTGCCCCCTGATACAATGTGTAGCTTAAGCATACTTACTACAAAAATTGGTAATGCCTGCTGTCCTGTATTCCTGGAGTCTCTTGATTTCCCTTCGGAGTTCAAATTCCACTGTTTATCCCAAGAAGAATGAAGGAGAAAAGTTGGGAAGACAAAATCATCATCAATGAGCACTTTGCTGTTGAATATTTTCAGTAATTCTGCCTTATATAAAAGACTGGGCAATTCATTTGAGGAACCCTGTATATTTGTGATGTCTCATTAGAAATTTTACCCAAGAGCTGAGAAAAACTTAGGCTAACCATCTTTTGGCTGCCACCCCAACTGGAAAAAGGAGCTGGAACTGTCTCCCAGAAAATATACAGTGAACCAGCTGAGTTCATTTAGCTACAGATTTAACAAATATAATTTTTTTAAACAACTAAGTTTCCCCGCTCTATTTATCTTCTATTAACAGGTCTATCCACATAGCCAAATTCTTTTATAAAACCTGCCTCTGCTATTACTTGATGTGGTCCTTTTGGAAGCAAAGGACAAAAGCTCTGTGCTCAAGTCCCAGATAGTTTCTTTACAGCTTTTCTCCTATAGGAACAAAAGAGCATTGTTTTCCATAAACCAAAGATTTCTGCCTCCTCTGAGCACATAGCTCAGGTGTCAACTGCTTGGGTTATTATGTGATAGAACATTCAAATTTGAGTGCTTTGAAAGAAAGGATGAAGGAAGAGCCTGAACAACCCATGGGGTGTAGTTCTTTGGAATGACACATAAACCAAGGATGGCACAAACTGGGACAGGAAATAAAAGATCAGTCACCAGTACAAACCACACAAAGAATGCCAACCAAACAGGGTGCTTGATGAGGACAACCAACCTGGCTCAGATAAATGCCTACAATGCCATGCAAGAAATATTTGCATGATGAGAACAGGGTGAGAGCCTTGGTAAAACATTTCCCCGGAACTAAATTTTTTTTTTTAAGATTTTATTTATTTTTTTGACAGAGAGAGATCACAAGTAGGCAGAGAGGCAGGCAGAGAGAGAGAGAAGCAGACTCCCCACTGAGCAGAGAGCCCAATGCGGGACTCAATCCCAGGACCCTGAGATCATGACCTGAGCCGAAGGCAGCGGCTTAACCCACTAAGCCACCCAGGCACCCCCCCCAGAACTAAATTTGAGGGTCAAGAACATAAAACTTGTGATGAAAGGTGAAGCTTAAGCCACCCAGTCCAGATTACTGTAAAGTGTAGGCCTCATTCCCTTAATAACTTCAATTTTTTTGTTGTGAAAAATCAAATGGTAACTGGGTAGAGGGATCTCAGAAAGACAGGCAAAAGAATGATGGAAGTACTGGGGAGCCTGGCTGGCTTGGTCCATAGAGCATGGGACTCTTGATCATGGGGTCGTGAGTTCAAGCCCCACATTGGGTATAGAGATTACTTAGGAATTAAAAATATATATATTTTACTTAAAAAAAAAAAAAAAGAGAGAGAGAGAGAGAGAATGATGGGGGCGCCTGGGTACCTCAGATGGTTGAGCGTCTGCCTTTGGCTCAGGTCATGATCTCCAGGTCCTGGAATCGAGCCCCGTATCAAGTTCCTAGCTCAGCAGGGAGTCTGCTTTTTTCTCTCCCTCTGCCCCTCCCCACTCCTTGTGCATTCTCTCTCTCAAATGAATACATAAAATCTTTAAAAAAGTAAAATTAAAATTAAAAAAAAAAAGAGAATGATGGAAGTACTATCTCCATGAGTCATCCAACTCTGTCCCCATTTTATTTATTTATTTTTAAAAATATTTTACTTATTTATTTGACAGAGAGAGAGATCACAAGCAGGCAGAGAGACACGCAGAGAGAGGGGGAAGCAGGCTCTCTGCTGAGCAGAGAGCCTGATGCGGGGCTTGATCCCAGGACCCTGAGATCATGACCTGAGCTGAAGGCAGAGGTTTAACCCACTGAGCCACCCAGGCGCCCCTCTGTCCCCATTTTATTTTTATTTTTATTTGACAGACAGAGATCACAAGTAGACAGAGAGGCAAGCAGAGGACAGAGGGGGGGGGGGGAAGCAGGCTCCCCGCTGAGCAGAGAGCCCGATGCGGGGCTCGATCCCAGGACCCTGGGATCATGACCCGAGCCGAAGGCAGAGGCTTTAACCCACTGAGCCACCCAAGCGCCCCTCTGTCCCCATTTTAAAAACTAGTTTTAATACTAAAATATTTATGAACAAAATTATCTGATGTCTGGGATTTGCTTCAAAATAATCCAGCTGAGGGTGAGAGAAGAGGGGGTGATAAAAATGAAACAGGATTGGCTATGTGTTAATTGATGAAGCTGGGTGATGGATTGGGGGTTCATTATACTGTTATCTCTACCTTTATATATATTTGAAAATTCCTATAATTTACATATAAAGTCGGGGAAGAAAATACTAAACTACTGCTTTGGTGGGAAAAAAGAAAGCTATTAGCCTTTTTAGCCTCTTCTGTCCACCCCCAAAGTCCCAAATTTAGTTCATTGTAATAAAGGGGAAGAAAAGATAAAAATATCCATTTATTTATTTATAGAACATCACCTGAAACATACCATTATCCTTCCTATTTACATCAACACACATACACACAAATACTTGTGCAAGGCTTAAAAAGCACCTACGTGCATGACTTTCAATGAACTTGTCGTGCTCCACTGGCCCCACTATCCTCGCAAATCGCCTCATTGTTTCGTAAAGGTCTTGGACTTCCTTGGGATACCGCCGTTCCATTACTACAGTGAAAACAAAACACAACGATGCCACAGAGAATATAAAAATCTCTAAGTTCTCTATGCTTCTTTTACAAGAAGTAAATTGGAAGGAACCATTCCTAACTTCACATGACTAATTTACCCATGACAGGAAGCAAACAGGAAAGCCAAGAATGCAAAACACTAATCCTAAAGATAAGAGCATCACAGTGACTATCACACAGGGATGTTGTTATCCCTGGAGAACGGAAGATGGTCTATATCACCATGCACACTGGTGACCTCCACACCTCAGGCTCATCATCTGTACAGGGGCAGGGACTGTTGGCAATAACGGGAAAGACGATTAAAGGCAGATCATGTATTCTTAGGAACAATGTTGGGCAAATTTCTAGTATTAACTTCTGCAGGAAAACAAGGAAAATGCGGACACAATAATCCATCTAGAAGAGGTAGATTAGCCTAGAAAAAAATGTGTGATAGCTTTCATGCCCCACCAAAAATCTCCATACCAACACAGCCTCAAGTGAGGCATTTACTTCTTCATTCTCTATCAGGGCCATTTTGCCCTCCTCCAAACTAAGTACCATAACTAAACTTACTACTCATGGAGTTATATTTGGATAACTATCATCCATCTAAATGGTCACATACACAGAGCAGCCACAGTCAGTAACTCTGAGGATTACTAACAGCCAATTTCTACTAAAAAGTGGCATCGGCAAAGAAGATGAGGAATAAAACCTGCCAACAGTATGTAGTAGTAGGCTGGAGAAGCCAGAACTGCTACTTGGTCATTTCACTCAGACAGACTAGGCTAAAACTAGATGAGTAGATGAGCTAAAGTAACTAAGTAACTCTGCTCACTTCTGGACTATAGATACAAGCTGTGCATTATGACAGTTATTTAAATTAAGTCCTCTCCGGGGCACCTGGGTGGCTCAGTGGGTTAAAGCCGCTGCCTTCGGCTCAGGTCATGATCCCAAGGTCCTGGGATCGAGCCCCACATCGGGCTCTCTGCTCTGCGGACAGCCTGCTTCCTCCTCTCTCTCTGCCTCTCTGCCTACTTGTGATTTCTGTCTATCAAATAAGTAAATAAAATCTTAAAAAAAAAAATTAAGTCCTCTCCTCAGCTCAATCTCCTCCCTCGAGGGAGACATTCTTATCCTCAAATTCCAGGTGCTGAGTTGATGGGCAGCCACAGACTGATTATTTTCGCTACCACCCCTCCCAAAAGACTTCCCCCAAAACCAAACCAAAACAAAAACACCCTACATGGATAGTACAGAAGAATTAGGAGTAAAAACTTCAAATTTGGTGTAAAAAAACCCTTTGCCTACAATATTAAGGTCATATACACTCAGTATAATGGCAATTAAAACCTCTGACACCACACCGTGAAGCAACAGGGCCTCCTCTCAGCTCTTTATGCACAAAATACAATTAAAATAATCAGGCTAAACTCACTTCTGTTTACCAGCTGAGAACAGAATTTATATGAGTCAGGGTCTACTATGAGTAAAGGTCAAAACACTACTGACCTATTACTGAAAGCCCAGGCATTCAGACACAGGAACCCACTACTGTGGCTACCAGAATATGACCAGTAACTGTCTATAGAAAGGGCAATGGAAATCTGATCCTAAGTTATTTTCACAAACCCTCAGTTCTCAATGAAGGATGAGGTTAAACACGCAATCTCATCCATTGCTAGAAGGAATATAAATTTATACAACCATCTTTTGGACAACAACCTGGCAGTGTAAGTCAAGCATTTTTAATGATCACATTCTTTGACCTATTAACTCCACTTCTGGGAACCTACCTTAAAAAAAATTCTCTCTATATATAAAGCCTTAAAGCCTTATTCACAAACTCATCACAGGATTATAATGATTCAAAAAATTAAAAATAAGCTAAATATCTAATAAAGTTTAGCATATTATATACTTACTTATATACACACAACATATTACATAACTATTAAGAAGGATATCTTCAAAACACCACAATCACTTGAAAAAGAGTATCAGAAAGTGAAAAAAAGATGTAACATACTTATTTATGATCACAACCATATTAAAAAACACTTAACCCATGACTGGCTGAAATGAACCCTACAATGGCACAGAGTGTCAAGCCCTATAAGATTCTATCAACTAGGATAAGAAGCACATATGACATATAAGTTTGGTTTTTTTTTTAAGATTTTATTTATTTATTAGTTAGAGAGAGAGAGCACAGGCAGACAGAGAGGCAGGCAGAGGCAGAGGGAGAAGCAGGCTCCCTGCCAAGCAAGGAGCCCGATGTGGGACTCGATCCCAGAACGCTGGGATCATGACCTGAGCCGAAGGCAGCCGCCCAACCAACTGAGCCACCCAGGCGTCCCGACATATAAGTATTTTAACGCTTCTATATAAATATTGTAATCATTATGAGATCATCATTCTTATTTGCTGAATAAACTCTACATTGCAGAAAAAGAAAAAGTACAGGGACTTTTTCTGCTCAGCCCAGGTATCTCCAATATTTAAAACAGTAAGGTCAAAGTGTGCATTCATTTAGAAGTCATTATAGTTTTACTATCACCTATCATACTAGATGTCTTGTGTTTGTCCACTACAAACAAAATTATGCAAAATAATGGTTGTTTTTCCCATAAAAATGTTTAACAACCTGATGATCAAGGTTATGTTAACATATAGTTCCTACCCAGTTCCAGAAAATGATCCATTAATATTCATGCTACAATTACTATACTACTTAAAAAAAAGGAATTATCATACAAGTGCTGCTGATACATTAATGATTTTGAACTCTCACTATGTAACAGAATTGCTTTGAAGATTTTGTAAAAATGTTCTTGCACTAACCCTCAGAGATTCTGACTTCGTTAGTCTCAGGTGATACCCAGGTATCAGAATTTTTTTAAAGCTTCCAACATGATATGCTGGTGGTAGAGCATGTGACTCCTGATCTCAGGTTCATCTGTTTAAGCCCCGCACTGGGTGTGGAGATTACAAAAAAAAAAAAAAAAAAAAAAGCTACTTACGTGAATGCTAATATACAACTTGGATTAAAAACTACTGCCATAAAAAAAAAAAAAAACAACTACTGCCATAAATGATTTGTTCAAGACTGCTTAATAATGGTGGAAGAAATTTTAAAATAAAGAAAGCAGCTAATACTTACACTGAAACTTTCTAAGGTTGATTAATCCATGGTCTCTTATAATTCTAGGATGAAAACCACAATAATGTATATTATAATTAGTTCCACATCTAATAATGTCTCCCACATGCAGCTTTTATTACACATCTATAACACTATGAGGTAGAATACTAAGGTTCAAAGACATCACTCCCCACAAAGTTCTAGAGGGTAGTGAGTCTGCTAACACAATTTTAGGCTTTCAAAGATCATGTATTTTTCCTCCCCTTGGACATGACTCCCAGTAACTATTTGCTGGATGAATGAATGAGCACTCAAAAATACTGAAAAACATGTCTATATCTTGGAATGAAACAGAAAGGGCCTCAATATAAGATCTAACAGCATCCTCAAACCCTGAGTTCCACAATACTATCTAGCTCGAATTATGTGTTTTAAGCAAAAACAGAATTTAGGTAAACCATGTAGAGTTGTGTCTGGAACCTCTGATCTTATACTGCAGGTATGCATGACGAGTGATGACGCCTCTCACAGGGGCAGATGACGCCTCTCACAGGGGCAGCTGGGTGATCTTCTCTAGCACTTCTCCAAAGCTAACTCTAGGCATGCTTTACTTTAGGTCACATCTTGGCCCCTCAAGAGTGCCTCCCAAATCCTATTCCTCTTTTTGTTGTGATGCCACTGTGTTTCTAGTCTGTAAAACCGTGATAACACACACACATGCTCATACATTCTGCATGCCCTTCCCTGAACTATTAACAGTCTCTGTAATCTAGAGGGGTATCCATAATTTCTCAGTCTGAATATATGTTTTTTGTTCTGCTGCAAAGAGAAGGAATAACGAGAGTGTCTGAAACTTGTTCAGAATTTCTTTGAAATCCTTTTAGATAAGACTTCTCATTAAAAAATGAGCAGTTAGAATGAAAGCATTAAAAAAAGCTTAACAATTTGATACCACCTTAAATTTATTTTGTTCCTTTTCTCCTTAAAACAGTGCACCCATATTATTCAATGGTCATCATAACATCAAGAAAGGGTAAGAAAGGAGGTAAAAAACAAAACAAAACAAAAGAAGGACAAGTATTATTATCCGCATTTGACAGATGGAAAAATTAAGGACCAAGGAAGATGAGCATCTTTCTCAAGGTCACAAGACAAGCCACAAGTAAAATGTTCCTTATGGGCTATATGTGGTCGATAGTCCATACCTGAAAGAAGGCTGGATGGTTTTCTATACTTACTTTTTTCGCCTTTGTCTCTCCTTTAACCTGGAATGATAGATATCTACTACAGCCATCTTCAGAGCTATAAACAAACAAACATACACAGATATAAAGCCTAGACAAAAATAAAGCTTTTACCCAAACTATCTTAAACTGAACCTCATATTGCTAACTATTC
Source organism: Taxidea taxus jeffersonii (assembly GCA_003697995.1). NCBI lineage: Eukaryota > Metazoa > Chordata > Mammalia > Carnivora > Mustelidae > Taxidea > Taxidea taxus. The sequence goes on from RCUC01119125.1 coordinate 14,052, forward strand.
CACACTCACTGGTCTAGGCAATTTGTTTCTTGGAAACAAAAATATCCTAGGATACTGAATTTCTTTGACAGTAAATTAGAGAGATCTTTTTTCCATGTATATATTTATATGGCATTACCCTAAAGGTAACAATTGCAACCCCAAAGCAATGCTCTGCTTTTTTGCCCATGTCCCAATCCTTTCCTGGCTTTAGCTTCATGTTAAAGACACGGGGAATTAGGAGAAAACAGTAGACAGCAAAAGGTTTCATCAATACGATAATTCTCTTTCTTTCCCTGGCAATTCTTCCAGCTTCAGAGTTCCTCAGGGTTCTGTTCTCATCTTTCTTTTCACCCCTCACCTTATTCTTATAAACTCATCCACTCCTATGGTTCCAAGTACCATCAAAATATATAATCTCAAGCCTACATATTTATTTTAAGCTTCAGACCCTACCTGGCTATCTCTACTCACACGGTCCTCAGTTACAAACTTGTACCCTACCTCTTTCCCAAAACTGCTGTCGAAGACAGAAATCAGCCTGAAGGGGTGCCTGGGTGGTTCAGTCGTTAAGCGTTGGCCTTCAGCTCGATGCTGGGATCAAGCCCCGCATCAGGCTCCCTGCTTGGTGGGAAACCTGCTTATCCCTCTCCCACTACCCCTGCTTGTGTTCCCTCTATTGCTGTCTCTCTCTGTCAAATAAATAAAATATTAAAAAAAAAAAAAAAAAGAAATCAGCTTGACGCTCCCTCCCCTTCCTCCATATCCAGTTAGTCAGCGAGTCTTACCTATACTGAATGTTTCAGTCTGTCTTGAATTCATCTCTTCCTCTTTGTTCCTAATCCTATTCCTTAGCTCAGGTATCCTGTCTCACCAGATCACTGAGTGTACTTTTTTAGTAACTCCAGGAATAAGGTAGGCCTTATTCCAATTCAAGCTTTCAAATGGTACCAGGGTAATGTTTTTAAGCATAATCCGATGGTGTATTTTCCCTGCTGATAATTTTTCAGTGGCTTCCCATCTACTTATGGGAGTTCAAACCCTCCCATATCTTCAAAACCCATTATTGCCTTCAGTCTCCCTATCTTCCCAGCCTTGTTTTCTACCATTCCTTCACATGCCCTATACACCATGCGCATGAAACAATCTGCCCTCACTCACACAGCTGCTAAGTACAGAGCAGGGATCCAAACCAGTCTGGTTCTAGAGCCTTGGAGTAGGAAAAACACTGAAATTGTCCAACATGTTTATTTTTTCTGTGAGTAGAGAAATCTGGGTTAACTAAAAATGAAATGAGTGTTTAAATTAAAAGAACAAACAAACAAAAAACTCAGAAGTAAACAGCTCCCACAGGCTTTTTATAATCTGAAGCCCCTCTAAAGTTAAGAAATAGGGGCACCTGGGTGGCTCAGTGGGTTAAAGCCTCTGCCTTCAGCTCAGGTCATGATCCCAGGGTCCTGGGATGGAGCCCCACATCAGGCTCTCTGCTGAGCAGGGAGCCTGCTTCCTCCTCTCTCTCTCTGTCTGCCTCTCTGCCTACTTGTGATCTCGGTCAAACAAATAAATAAAAACTTAAAAAAATAATAAAGTTAAGAAATAAAGACCAACCATTAACAGCTCCAGAAGAAACCATGAAGACTACTTGACTTGGCACTGTGCTACACAAACCATTCTTAACTATAATCCATGGATTCTGAAGGAATCTATTTTTTTTAAAGATTTTATTTATTCATTTGAGAGGAAGAGAGTGAGGGAGAGAAGGTACAAGTGGGGGAGAGGGGCAGAGGGAGAGAGAAAAGCAGACTCCTGGCCAAGTGGGGCGCCCGATGCGGGGCTCGATCCCAGGACCCTGGGATCATGACCTGAGCCAAAGGCAGATGCCCAACAGACTGAGCCACCTAGGCAACCTGGATTCTGATGGAATCTTAAATTTTTATGATTTCAGGGGCACCTGGGTGGCTCAGTGGGTTAAAGCCTCTGTCTTCGGCTCAAGTCATAATCCCAGGGTCCTGGGATCAAGCCCCGAGTCAGGCTCTCTGCTCAGCAGGGAGCCTGCTTCCCTTCCTCCCTCTCTGCCTGCCTCTCTGCCTACTTGTGATCTCTATCAAATAAATAAATAAGGGGTGCCTGGGTGGCTCAGTGGGTTAAAGCCTCTGCCTTCGGCTCAGGTCATGATCTCAGGGTCCTGGGATCAAGCCCTGCATCGGGCTCTTTGCTCAACAGGGAGCCTGCTTCCCCCCTTCTCTCTCTGCCTGCGTCGCTGCCTACTTGTGATCTCTATCAAATAAATAAATAAAATTAAAATAAATAAATAAATTCTTTCAAAAAAATTTTATGATTTCAGTAGATTCTGCAAGTATCTTAATAACGTCTTATCTCCTTAGGCTTTGTGTAAGTTGAGAGTTTGATGGGTTTTGTTTTAATTACTGAATGTATTCACAGAAGAAACAGGCTCTAGAGCACAACATAATGACCTGACACATGTCCTCTGAAAAACTAAAATATGCTATTCAGATGTTAAGTAATAAAATTCAACACACCAACCGCGCAGCAAGGACTTTATTGTGTATGACAATCACATCTTCCAGAACAGTGAGCTTCACTGAATCAAAATAAGAGCCTAGAGCCTCTGTAATACTGATAAACAAAAAAGGCAATATAATCTCATTGCTCAAAAGAAGGATGAGAAATAAAAATTCATGGGGGCAATGAGTCAACACAAGTTTGCACTCCTAGAGTAACTTTGAAACATTATTTTCAAATATGTTCTCATTTGAAATAGACAAGTTTGATCCGCTTTAGCTGAACCTCTTCTCTCCATTCTACCTCCAGTACCTTTCCCAGTAGTATTCCCTGAGGGTACCATCACGGAACAGTTTGAAACCCACACTTTTGCTTCCTGAAACTAGATTTTAAGGCAGGAAAAAAATGCAACCCATCAAGAGAACAGTACACAATCGCTCATTACAATCATGAATTTCTTTCACTATATAAAAGCAACAGAAGTTGAGTAACATACAACACTATTAGCATGGTATCACTGACAAGATAATAGAAATAAATTCTGGACACTCCATGCTGACTCATTACTGTGCATCTCACTGCCACCTGCCCCCAGGATAGTCTCAGATTAGAAGGAAGGAACACCAAAACCTAACATGCGGGGCTATGAGCAGATGCACTATATATGTATGTAACTTCAATCACTGGGAAATGACCAGGAATACTTAATCTAGGCCATTCTGCTTTGAGTCCGAGATAAAAATAACATAAATTCTAGCTGAACGAATTAAAGAGGTAAGTGGATGCATTATTTTTTAAAGTTTAAGTATAAAGGAAAAAGTATTAGTTACTATATGTTTTCTTTGTTCGTTTCTAATAAATTCAAATTTTTATTTATTTAGGGGTACCTGGGTGGCTCAGACAGTTAAGCATCTGCCTTCATCTCAGGTCATGATCCTGGGGTCCCAGTTTTTTTTTTTTTTTAAAGATATTTATTTATGTCTTTATTTATTCGACAGACAGAGATCACAAGTAGGCAGAGAGGCAGGCAGAGAGAGAGAGGGGGAAGCAGGCTCCCTACCGAGCAGAGAGCCCGACTCGGGGCTCAATCCCAGGACCCTGGGATCATGACCTGAGCCGAAGGCAGAGGCTTTAACCCACTGAGCCACCTAGGCGCCCCTGGGGTCCCAGGTTTAAGTGGCCGGCTTCTTGCTCAGCAGGGAACCTGGTTCTCCCTCTCCCCAATGCCCTGCTCCTGCTCTCTCACTATTGCTCTCTCTCTCAAATAAATAAATACAATTTATTTTTAGTAAGTCATTAATAATGAGAGAGATATAGAGCACACAAGCAGGGGGAAACAGGAGAGGGAGAAGCAGGCTTCCTGCTGAGCAAGAAGCCCGATGTGGGACTCGATCCCAGGACTCTGGGATCATGACCTGAGCCGAAGGCAGACACCTAACTGGCTGAGCCACCGAGGCGATCCAGTAAGTTCAAAAAGTTAGACAACACTGCTTTATTTTTCCTCACAACTGTCCACAACTAAAAATAATTCAAGAATATCCGATTCAAGATTTAAGGCAATGGTTTTCAAACTTTTTTTTAGGTAGCAGAACGCTTTCTTTAAGTCAGTGCTTTTTTTTTCTTTTAAAGATTTTATTTATTTATTTGACAGAGAGAGAGATCACAAGTAGGCACAGAGGGAGGCAGAGAGAGAGGAAGAAGCAGGCTCCTTGCCAAGCAGAGAGCCTGATGTGGGGCTCGATCCCAGGACCCTGAGATCATGACCCAAGCCAAAGGCAGAGGCTTAACCCACTGAGCCACCCAGGCCCCCAAGTCAGTGCTTTCTTGATATATGGGGTTGTTCCGTAGAAAAGCCCAGGTACCATGAAATACCCCCACTGCTTTCTAACACCCTGCTGTAGGATGCTGGTGGAGATGCACTTGAAATGCTTGTGTGGTGGGACAGGCAGGTAATGAACAGGGAGGGGAGGATAGGTCTTTAACCAAACACAAGTTTTACGGTGGACTCTAATTCTTTTTCAGATGAGTAACAGAATTAGGTAGTCAATAGTTCAAGGCAGGAGAAGCCAAAAAAAGAAGGGCGGGGGGAAGCTACACAAACAGCTAACACAAGCTGAGTACTTGTCATGTTCCAAGCTCTTTGCGGGTCTTATCTTATTTACCTATCCAATAACAAGATTAGTTCAAGACTGGAAAAAAAAATGACTTGCAGTGGAAATTACTGCTAATTCTAAAACATATTTCTGTAATTTTTCTAAGATATTAACTTATCAGGTTGTTTCCTGAGATTTGCGTGGGAATGACTTCACACAAGAAAAAGAAAAAAACTGGACACTACAAAAAAAAATCAATAAATACTGGTTCCACTGCTTGATCATTTCAATAGTCTTAACTGTGCAACTGGCTCTGGAGAACAAAGGGAAGGAAGGCACACACAGAAACAAATGGGAGAACTGGAATTCTCCCAGAGGAAAATGCATATTTGAAGCTGTCTCTTTTCTTTATAAAGCACACTCAGATAGCAGCAACTGATTATAAAATCTTGACTGCATGAATAACCCAGGGAGGACCACAGCACAGCAGGCAGAACAGAAATGAGAAGGCAGACACTCAAAGAACAAGAATCACTGGCTCACATTCTACTTAAAGTGACTGGAAGTTCCAGGAAAGCGGGCAAACAAAGAACCAGAAATCATTAAAAACAAACAAACCAAAACCACCCATAACCTATTCACTCCTGAAATCTCAGCTTTGCGGGGAGAATTGTCTCCGTGTGATTACACTGGGGACTAATCACAAAGTTTCTAAACGGCTGGCCTTAAAATATTTCAAGAAGTGGGCAGAAGTCAGAGGCAGTTCCTTCCCACTGCAGTGTATTTCTAACATTGTTCAAAATAGCTGGCAACATGTCTCTGTTTTCCTGACAGAAGGCACTTACTGCTCGCTTGGCAAGAAAACCAACTCAAGAGACCTTAACTGCAGGAAAGCCAATCAAACCCCCTACTGCAACCACACAAGCACAAACCTGTGACTCAGGTATTCCCCAGAAGCAAATCTTTTTTAAAAGTCATTTCTCCAGGGACGCCTGGGTGGCTCAGTTGGTTAAGCGGCTGCCTTCGGCTCAGGTCATAATCCCAGCGTCCTGGGATCGAGTCCCACATCGGGCTCCTTGCTCGGCAGGGAGCCTGCTTCTGCCTCTGCCTGCCTCTCTGTCTGCCTGTGCTCGCTCTCTCGCTCTCTCTCTAACTAATAAATAAATAAAATCTTAAAAAAAAAAAAAAAAATTAAAAAAAAAAAAAAAAGTCATTTCTCCAAAAAGCTTTTGGTCAAGATGTACACAATTAATTCTGGGAAGGAGAGAAGATGATGTGACCTAATGGTTAAAGTTAGCAAGTAGCAACCCATAGTCACTTAAGCCCTCTGTGTGCTCTCCTGATTGTAAAATGGGAAAATATCTACCCCTGCTTCTCAGTGTGCTTAAGCTGTAGAGGATAACATATGTGACATCTCACAAACACACCAAAAAACCCGGCAGTAAAAATGCAAGGATGTAAAGATGATTGATATTGTACAGTATTAACACAGATTCTGGGGGCGCCTGGGTGGCTCAGTGGGTTATAGCCTCTGCCTTCAGCTCCAGTCATGATCTCAGGGTCCTGGGATCGAGCCCCGCATCGGGCTCTCTGCTCAGCGGGGAGCCTGCTTCCCCCTCTCCCTCTGCCTGCCTCTCTGTCTACTTGTGATCTCTGTCAAATAAATAAATAAAATCTTAAAACAACAACAACAACAACACAGATTCTGGAGACGGCTCTGTCACTAGCAGGTCATATGACCTTAGGCAAGGTACTTGATATTTCCATTCTTCAGTTTCCTCATCTATAAAATGTGGAGATGGATGACAATGATGATAATGATGATGACAATAATGCCGAATTCAGAGTTCTGTGAGGATTAAATGAGGTCACATGTGTGAAGGGCATAAAATGGTACCTGGCAAACAGTAAGGGCTCTAAGTATCAGCTATTATTACTAATAGCATTTATGTCTAAAATGTCCTAAGCATAAAACTTTACATGCTTTACATGCCTTTACAGGGAAGGGTATTGCCAATGGTAGCTAAGTATACACAGTGACAATGTCGGACCTCTCGTCTACTAACCATTCAATCATCTAAAGGCTGACAATATGAGCCAAAGAAGTTAAAAAAACAAAACAAAAAAAAGGTGGGGGAGTATCCATGCCTGGCCAAAAAATTGTGCTGAAATTAGCTTTCCAAATAGAGGAAGAGTAATCTGTCCTAATGGGCAAACCCATGAAGTGTTGAAAACACCAACCCAACACATAAGAAGGAGCACACAATGCCTGTTGCTTGCCTAGGTTATAGGACAGTGATGATTAGAAAATGCTATACTCAGGATTTTAGAACCTGTGAAACTCTGGAAAGGGGATCCCACAAATCTACAAGTGGTTCTCCCAAATGAAAGCACACTGGGGAGGGATGGCCCACAGGAAAAAGGAACACCACTGTGCATCTACACTGAGATCCCAAATATACCAGGACACAAAAGAATGCCAAGTTATGAGTCTTCTGCATCACTCTTTCTGAACCAGTAATTTCTGCTTATTTCAATAAATACACGGTGGTGTCATTTAAGGATCCCAGAACTTCCTTATTTTCTGCCCCAGACACTGCTTCACTTGCAGTATCCTTTCCAGGCCCATTCTGGAAGCCTCTAGTATGGCTGGAATGCAATCAATTATCCCCTCATTGTATCCCAGGCCTCTATAATGGACCATTCAAAACCCTCATGTTAGACAAATTCCATGAATCATAGCAAAACTTTTGGGTGAGGAAAAGAGCTTGGTGGCTTCAGCCCTAGGACAGAATATAAAACCCAGCCAAAGGGTTTTTGTTTCCTTGCAGTAGTTATATAAAGTGAGGGAACATAAAAGGAATGTTATTAACACCCAGTAATATTAAGAGTATAATGGCTAATGGAATGGTAATAACACCAATCTCAATTACATATCATCTTTCATTGGAGACATTCACATTCTGACTAATCAACCCCTTCTTTACTGGCAGTGGACACACACAGGGAAAAAAAACAAAAAACAAAAAAAAACCAGCAAGCAAGATTGCAAGGACTTGCCCAAGATCACACAGTGACTCAGAAGCCTGAAGTAGAATCAGTGTCCTAATTTGCACAAAATATGTGTCCCTCTCTCTGTTCTAGGTGTGCTCAGAAAGCTCTTTCTCATTCCTTCCTAAGTGTCTCTGGCAAGAAAAACTCTTGCCACTGGGAGTGAGCTCCCAGGCCCTCCTCCTCACTGAGTATTCTGGGAGAAAGTGCTCAGCTCTAGGACCATACACGTGCCACACTGGACAGTGGGTCATGCCACGAGAGGAGCTACATAAGAACTCTAGACCGTAACAAAGCCTCCTTTTGTGGCACCAGCAAGTCAGCCCTTTGATCTCAATCATGGCTAGATCTCTTGCAAATGTTAACATCTTTTAAGAAGCGCCCACCTGAACATCTTACAGTCTGCCACTGAGACTGGGAGGGAAAAGGGAGACAGGGCTTACTATTTGCATTCTGTTAAAGCTGCTTGCTGTAGCAGTAACTGATGCTAGAATGAAGTGACTTATAAGGCTGTAGAAATTGTAGGAAGCGCACAAACTGAAGTACGTTCTAGGTTTGAAACGCTAAGTGAAACAAAAACTGCTAATCAATAGCTTCTGATTTTTTCCTGTTGCTCCTACTTAGTTACAGAAAGGACTGCAGTGTACCAGAAGAAACTGCAACTCTTGCTTCTATAAAGAATGAAGAGTGAAATAAAATATCAACCATTACCACCGTTTTCTTGATAATGTTGAGGCTGAAGGATGAAGACCTTGGGAAGAAGTGATTTCGGCAAGTCTCTGACATGGTTGGGAGCCATTAACGGACATGAAAAATCCTGATTTTTGAAAGTGGGTACTTTCGAACAGTATCTAAAAGGGGGATATTTATGGAGCTACTTTTTTTTTTCTTCTTGCATTCTGAATAAGAAAGCTACAAGTCGGGAAACAATAGCATTTTAATTAAAGCTGGTACGCTGACAGATACTAAGCAGCAATCTGCACACTGCAGTCAAGGAACCACCCTCAGAGGGGAGAAGGACCAGCACGTGAATTACTGGGCTGAAAAAGAAGAGACTGATGTGGAAAACTGAACAAATACAGTCTATCTAGCGAATGCTCAAGTGGTTTGCTTTCAAGCTTTCCTCTTTTAGTAGCATCTGCGTCACCTCCACTTTCCTTAAAGTTGTGTGGGAGAAAAGGGGAGGAATGAAATTTTGCGAAGAAAACGGCTCAAGAAATATGTAGACAGAAAATCCTAAAGGTAAAATTTTAATGAGGACTCTTTCTCAGTCCCATATCTGGTGTAACGAATACCTAAAGAGCTCTTGTACGGAGAGAAGAATCAAGTGCCCTTCCTAGTGACAGAGTATCGGTTAATGCAATACAGAAACTTGACTTACAATTCCACAAGGATTCTACGTGCCTTTCCTGCCTGGGATACAGATTTTAGAGAAACAACAAAGATGTCGTTTGGGAAATAACAGTAGACTCCAAGGAGGCATTATTCACCTATTGTATCACATTCGATTCTAGACTAAAACGAAAGGTGATTAGGGATTATTTTAAATAGGTAGTTCAATGTAAATGGAAAGAGGGGGAAAACAGATTCAATAAAAGTCTAACCCCCCACTTGTAAGAGCTCTGCTGGCATTAACTACTTATGTTACAACACAAGAATGGACATAAATCCTTAGAGTGCTGATCTTAGGTGAGAATTCAGAAATGCCAAGAATTCAATAGTACTGAAAACGAAGAAATTCCAAATCTTGGTCTAAAAACCCTTAAAGAACTTCCATTCTATTTCTCTGCTAAGAAAAATTTGGGTTAACAAATTATGGTGAACATCTAACATAAAAATCTAGCATCAGGGGCGCCTGGGTGGCTCAGAGGAACGCCTCTGCGTTCAGCTCAGGTCATGATACCAGGGTCTTGGGTTCGACCCCCGCATAGGGTTCTCTGCTCATTGGGGAGCCTGCTTCCTCCTCTCGCTCTCTCTGCCTGCCTCTCTGCCTACTTGTGATCTCTGTCTGCCAAACAAATAAATAAAAATCTTAAAAAAAAAAAATTAGCATCAGCAGTTGCTACTGAAGTTCCAAGGCATTTGCACAGACTCCCTTCCTTCTAAGGAGGCAGAGAGAGTCATTCAACCAACTACTTCAGTGTAGGCTTACCCCAGCCAAAAGAAAGATCACACAGTCCAAGACCGGGATACCAACTACCATTACATAATCCACATTCTCACCCTCATCACAAATGACCTTTTTCATTGTGGTCAAAACACAACAACAGATAAATGCAGCAACTTATCCCACCAGGTTTTGACTCCCGTAAGGGCAGGAAACATATTTTACTCATCCTTTTATTCATTCCTAGCACCCAACACAGTGTCACTACACACTTTACAATCAATAAAAACATGGGCTAAAATAAAATCTTACCATGTAAAATGTCAGAGTCATCTTCAACAAAATCGATGTCTCTCAAGTCCCATTCTGCGTAATTGTCAAACTCCTGTTTGGGGAAAAAAATTCCCACCCCGAAATTCATCAGCTTTGAGTAATGCCTTCACAGTAGCCATGCTTTAAAAGCAAACAGAAAAGAAACAAATGAACAAACACTTGTTAAAAAGTACTGAATAGAGTAGTACATGGTCAGGATACTACTATAAGAAAGAAGCTGTCATCAGAAAAGCTTAAGAGGTTTTCAGGCAGTGGAGACAGCAAAAATATGAGAAAGTTATGAGTCCAAACCTAGTGTTCTATAAATTAAAAGTAATCTGTTCATAAAATCTAAACTGAGACATCTCTGAATAGGCCATCAAGTACTTTGGTAAGAACACTGCCAACATAAATTCATTTACCTTTTTACTACCTTTTGAGGGTTCTATTTGATACTTATTTGATATTGCTTATATAGTTCAATAGGTAGATGTGTTCCTATTCCACACAGTACAATTTACAGGAGCGCCATCTATGGGGTAGCTCTACAGTATCAGCTGCCAGGAACAAAATGCGACCCGCCTGTGGCTGTCAAAATTATTTGTAGTTTGTTAAACTTTCAAATTATCTCCAGGAGCATTGTGATTGTGGATCCAATGATAAATCAAGAGACTTATAATTACTTTCCACATGGCTTTTAACTCCATAGATGAACAAGGAACATAGAGTTTTTACACACATTCATCCTGCTTTATATACTTGTGAATACAGAACAGAGATCAGCAAACTACAGCCTACAGACAAATTTCAGCCCACTGCTTATTTTTGTAAATAAAACTTTATTGGAGCACAGGCATGTTCATTTGTTTACAAATTATTTATGTTACTTTTGCACAGTAGTGGTAAAATTTAGTTGCAACACAGACTTTTTAACGGTCTACAAAAAATATTTACTATCTGGTCCTTAATGGAAAAAGTTTGCCAACCCCTGATATTATACGACTTTGAAACGCCTGAGGGGTGGCATGAGAACTAGACTACAGAAACCCCGTATCTATTGAGGAAGTGAGAGCCAACATCTTTGCAACTTAAGAAACAGGTTCTTGGTATGGAAAACTTCTATATTTTATGTGAAAATGCTATGAATGAGAAAAGGCACTCAAATAGAAGGAAATGTGGCTGCTGAAGGCCCTATAAATCACAGTGCTTCAAAAATGTCCTTTTAGCAGTATGGAACCTACAGGTAAAAGATATGAGTCTCATGTGAAACAAAAATAAGTTTCTCCTACCTCGATGAAATCTGCTCGAGCTGGCATGTATCCTGCCATGTCCCGAGAAAGCAAGGAGTCAAAGGTAGGTCGTGGAGGGTCATCTGTAGCTGGAAGAATTTAGGTTCTTAGTTAATAAAATACTGGCATGAAAAAGTGACAGAGAAACAGTCCTCATTTATACTCTGAAATATTTTTGTTTGGAAAAAAAAAAAGTGAGAGAATAAATAAAATTCAAAACATTTTTATAAAGAGAAAAGTGAGAAAAATAAAGTATTATGGAAAGAGACTGATTTCTTAAAAAGGAAACTAAGACCGAGGGAATTCTCTAAATGAAATGGGGAAATTCCTTCTAATTTGTGCTTTCTTAACATAAGAGAAAAACCAAGTATCTTCTCTTTAATATTATAGAGAACATAAGCATGTACCCTGTCTGCTTCAGTTTCCTTACCCCTTAGGATCAGTATCAATTTACAAGTCTCACTCAACTGTAAAGCAAAAAAACAAAAAAACAAAAAAAAAACCAACCCATAGGATTTGGAAGTTAGTCGGAATTGGGTCCCAGCTCCAATATTCTCTAGTCCCATGAGGCACAAATTATTTAACCTTTCTGAATCTGTTTCCTCATGTATAAAGCAAAAGTACTTCTTCTGCCTATATCACTGGGTTGCTATGAGGAACAAATGATGTAATGGATTTGAAAACAAAATGCTACCATCCAAAGTGTTTTCCAAATAGGTATCATCAGGCTTTGAGTTAATCAGCTCTGAAACTATTTCTACACAGTCTGAGGAAAGGGGCGGGAAGGGAGGGTGGCCGTGAAGAAAACATTCGTTATCTCATTATTTCCGCTCTGAGAGTCATTCAGCAAAGATGTCCATTTACAATTCATCATGGTTTTAGTTATGTTTTGTTAGAAGACCCATGAGTTCCTTAGCCGCAGGAGATTTAAAAAAAAAAAGAAGTTCGCTATTACTACTAAAACTAAGTAAACTAAAATAGCAAATTGCTTCTTGGGCTCAACACTGGGATGATTAATAATAGTGAATCAAATACTGGACTCTCTTAAGTAACTCATATCTACAATCGTAAACCCTCCAAAGCATGGAAGTTTGGTTCAATCTGGACATCTTATCCGCAGAAGCATTAATGTAACTGGTATGTTCCTAAGCCTCAGAATGAGTGGGACTACACACCATTTCTGGGCACTGGGACTTCCGGTATGGAACACTGACCGCTCCCTGCCCCATTATAGCCCTGACTCTCAGTAACTGCCATGCCAACTCCTCCCATCTTCCATAAGCTCTTCAGTTGCCCAGACCACTGTTTATCTGCTCCTGCAACAGGGCCTGAAGATGAGCTAAGCATCTCTCAGCAATACAGGGAGGCACTTACAATGAAATGGAATGGCTGTGTCAGTAGTTTTTGCCTCCTCCGCCTGCTTCAGGTTCAGCAGGGTAGATGCAAACAGAGGGTTATTGATGAAATGCTTCATATAGTGCTTCTCACACTCTTCCTTGGTCTTGGTGCACATTTGATTGGCTACATCCTGCCTAGGATCGTGAGGGAAAGAGAGAACTCTGACCATTTATACAAAGAGGTCAAAACATGATTTATTCTTTCCATATTTAGGTCCCATCTAAATAAATATCTGGAATTTGATGCCTCCAAACCAGTGTCATGGAGATATCAGCTGAACAGAAGACTAATATTGGTGTAATCTGGTGTCCCAGATCCTGCTATTCCAAGATACAGAAATGGTATCCAAAAGGTGTTTTCCTTTCACCAAAACAAGGAACATCACTAAAAGAATCTGTAAATTTCCATGTGAGCTAGGCCTCAGGGAAAGAATTGCTATAATAAACCACTTCGGAACACTCAAAATGTACATAAGTACAGTCTTATATTTGCATCATGTTTTATAGTTTAGAGAACACTTCACATGGACAAACATATCTTTACCGGAATGCCAATGACAGGCCAAGCACTAAGCCAGAAACATTCACAACATGGTGTAAGTTAATCCTAGTATTATCCACATAGTGTTGAGTACTTACTATCTCAGTTTCACAGATGAAAAAAAGAGGCCCAAGGAGACTATGAAACTTGCTTGAGAAAATAAAACACGTAAGTGCACAAAGCCAGAATCTGTACTTCAGACCTCTGAGTCCTAAGTTCCGGGGATGGAGGAGTTGAGGAGGAAGCACGCCAAGTTCCCTCTTGACCTCTTTCCTCTCCAGTAACTTGCCTGTCTCCTAAGGAATGATTATGCTCTGCTTCATGTACTCCAATCATCCCTATGTATATATTTTGATTTCCCTACTGGATTATAAGCTTCTTGAGGGCAGGATACATGTCATAATTTTTAGCTCTACCATCCTCACCACCAAGTTTAGTGTCTTACTCATAGTTGACAGAAAAGTAGTCTCTTTTTTGTGGTCTTTACCAACAGGGAAGGGGAACAGGGAGGATTCGTCCATTTTAGAACATCAGAACAGCAAGCAAAAGGTGAAAAACTAGGCCTAAGATTATTAGCAAGCTCCTCACAAGTGATCACTTCTTCTGTCTTCTTTGGTATTCCCTATAGTAAACAATATTTTATGTTGCTTACTAAATGCTGAATAAATACAAGAAAAATATGAACTGAACTCAAGTTTCCTTCTTCAGGGCCCTGGACACAATGGAGGTAGCACAGTATATTCTATGACTACTAGGAGAGATTATTTATACTTAGGAAGTCAGGACAGGGAGAATCTAGTTAGGAGTCCTTCACAAATAAGCTATATGATCATGAAAAATGATCTTAGCTCCCTAAGCTTCAGATTCTTCATGAAAGAAATATAATTTAATAATGTCCCCCCTACTATCTATTTCACAAAATGAAATCATCAGTGTGAAAGTATTCCCAAAAGGTAAAAGTGAAAGTGGTAACATTATTATTAAGCAGCACTTCCTCCTGGGGCAACAGCAACGAGTGCTGTTCAGTTCTGCCAGGCTTGGATTTATCTGCAAGCTAAAAACAGGGAATGTGAAGAACACGTCTCCTAAACTCAAGTCTCAAGTAAGCTATAGCCATCTACCTAAAGTCTGACTCACTTAAATGGTGAGGGTATCCACAGTCAAGAAAAATTCCTAAACTCAGGAGCAATAACTATTTAACTCTAAACTTCCCCAGTATTCAGAAAAAAATAACCAACCTTCCCTGTGTTGATCTGTCCAAAGTGGCCTTTTAGAACTGTCCAGTCATGGACAACGAGACATACCATATCTCTGTGAGGCATTTCAGCCATGGAAAATAATATGCAGAATGGAAGAGGACAAATCTCTAAGTCATGGGTCAACAGAAAAGTAACATATGCCCCCCCCCCCCCAACTCCTCTTCCTGAAGCTCTTCCCTTTACCCTTCAACAGTACCTTCTTCTCTGAGCCCACTAGGGCATGACAAACCTTAACACCAAGCTCTTACCAATTTCCAAAGCCACAGTCCATCACAGCTTCTAAAAGGGCCATTTCTTCTTGAGCAGTCCAGCTGGGGTCAAGAACAGGAAAATCTGAAGTCTAAGGAGGAAAAAGTTTTGCCTAAGAACAGATGCAGAAATGGAACCCAGCAACCTGAAATGTAGTGCTAATTCATACTCAAATGACTGTCATTCTCACTTTGTTTTTTTTTTAAAGATTTTATTTATTTGAGAAAGAGAGAGAGTAGAGAGAAAGAAGAGAGAGCTTGAATGGGAGTGAGGGGAAGAGGGAGAAGGAGAAGCAGGCTACCCACTGAGCAGAGAGCCTGATGTGGGGCTTGATCACAGGATCCTGATGAGTTGGATGCTTTTTTTTTTTTTAATATTTTATTTATTTACTTAACAGAGGGAGAGAGAGATCACAAGCAGGCAGAGAGGCAGGCAGAGAGAGGAGGAAGCAGGCTCCCCACTGAGCAGAGAGCCCGATGTGGGGCTCAATCCCAGGACCCTGAGATCATGACCTGAGCTGAAGGCAGAGGCTTTAACCCACTGAACCACCCAGGCGCCCCTGGGTTGGATGCTTAATTGAGCGATCTAAGTACCCCAAAATATTTTTTAAACTTAGCACAAAAGTAGAGATAAATATTATAGTATGTTCCCACTTAGCTAAAAAACAAGGCAATATAAATATGTGTATATTTATGTCTTTTTAAATGGAAGAATAAACAATATATTTAAAGAAATGGTTAGCTATGGGAAAGGGAGATAGAATCTAAACCTCTGAATATTCCTTGTTTTGTAGATTTGACTTTGAAATATAAATATTGTACATTAACTACTAAATTTAAAATCCTAAGAGTCAAAAGCAAAATGTAACAAATCTATAAATTAATTTTAAGGCATAATCACAAAAAGAAAATACCCCACATGACTTTAAAACAGTGATCTGAGGGGATCCTGGGTGGCTCAGTCACTGAGCATCTGCCTTTCGCTTGGGTCATGATCCCAGGGTCCTGGGATGGAGCCCCACATTGGACTCCTTGCTCGGCAGGGAGCCTGCTTCTCCCTCTCCCACTTCCCCTGCTTGTGTTCCCTTTCTCACTGTGTCTCTCTCTGTCAAATAAATAAAATCTTAAAAAAAAAAAAAATCTCACACTGTTTTCAGGAGTGTTGGTATAGTTATTCTGAGGTCATTGTATGCGGATATATTATGGGATAAAGCAAATAAGCAATCTTGCTGGTGTCATTGGGCAGTGGGATTTCTGGCCTGGAGTTTAGAAAGATATAGATATAACATCTATGATTATGTAAAAACTGTATAGTCTTATATTTGAATTGAAAGTTTTAGTAGGAACTTACAATGTATTTTGTCTCAAAAGAATAATTTCCTAACACTGTTCGATGAAAAAGTCTAGAAATAACGACCAACCCAGTAGCAATGAACACTTCTAACGCCCAGTATGTAGTCACTAAACGCTATCTCCCACTAAAGTAAACAGGGCTCTTTGAAGGAAGACCTGATTCGGGGCACCTGGGTGGCTCAGTGGTTAATAAAGCCTCTGCCTTTGGCTCAGGTCATGATCCCAGGGTCCTGAGATCGAGCCCCACATTAGGCTCTCTGCTCAGTGGGGAGACTGCTTCCTACTCTTTCTCTGCCTGCCTCTCTGCCTCCTTGTGATCTCTGTCTGTCAGATAAAAATTAAAAAAAAAAAAAAGAAAGAAAGAAAGAAAGAAAAAAAGAAAAGAGAGACTTGATTCTAGGTTCGAGTCAGAAAATGTACCAGATGAGACTGGAACATTTTATCATAATGGAAAGCAAAGAGGCTCTCAAAGCCTATACAGGTCATGTCAAAGGGATGCAGAGGCCAATTTGTAGAGGCTCCCACTAACCAAAGATGGAACATTTTGAGCATTAACAAGGATAATAATTGCAAAGAACTGAAATACATAAAATCTTCTAAATATCTAGAGGATGCCAGGGAACCAACTAATATTTTCAAAATAAGTAAATAAAGGGAAATAATCAGATATTTATCCTGGCTTTCCTGTACAAACTTTACCTCAGGGTGACCACAGAGATGAGACATTTCTTTTTATAGAATTATTTTAACTCATAAAGAGTTCTGGGGGGCCCTTGGGTGGCTCAGTCGCTTAAGCAACTGACTCCTGATTTGACTCACGACCTCAGGGTCATAAGACAGAGCCCCATGTTGAGCTCTGTGCTGAGCATGGAAGATTCTCTCTCTCTCCTTCTCTTTCCATCCTTCTTCCCTCCCTGCCTCCCTATTGTGCATGTACTCTCTTTAAAAAAAAAAAAAAAAAGAGCGCTAGTGCCAGGGTTAGAAGACAACTATTTCACAATCCCTGATGAACAGATCTATACAATGATCACAAATGAATCTGAGATAGCTGTTGTATGTAACTACCAACTTACAGGAAACACAGAAGACTGAAGAACATGTTAACAGCAAAATTCACACTGTACTAATATCTGTAAGACAGAGAACTCATGTTTTTTAAAAATCAAATAAACTATAAGAAACAAGAGAAAGAGTGAGGGAAGGGGGACAGGTAGAGAGGAACACCCACAGAACAGAAAACACGTAAGAAGCAACCAGTTGGAATGTATGGACCCTATTTGTATCCCAATTAAACTGTAAAAGTTAAAAAAAAATTATGATACCACTACACACTCATGAAACCCATAAGAATAGCTAAAATGAAGAAGTCAACAATATCAAAAGTTTGCAAGCATGGGGAACAATCAGAACTCTCATTCATTGCTGGCAGAGGTGTAAAATACTACAACCACTTAGGAAACTCTGTGACACTTCCTTAATAGTTCAATATGAATAATCACTTATTCTATGACCAAGCAATTCCACTCTTAATATTTATCCAAGGACAAAAAACATTATGTCCACAGAAAGCCTTATACAGGGAAGTTCATAACAGCTTTATTCAGAATAGCATAAAAACTAAGAAAAACCCAGGTGTCCATCAACAGGATAAATACTATCATATTCATACCACAGAATATTATTCAGTAACAAAAAGGAATGAACTACTATACACAACATGAATCTCAAAAGTATGCTGAAAGAAACCAGAAACAAGAGTACATACAGTATAAATCCATTTATATGCAGTTCTAGAATATGCAAAACGGATCTATGGCGATAAAAATCAGAACAGTAATTATTTTCACGGGTAGAGAAGGGAGCAGAGATATTTTTAAAAAGCACTTATGACACGACTGGGTAATAATGAAAAAAGTGACTTGAATTAAATTTTAGAGAGATCTAGTAAAACATTTATAGAAAAAATAAGATGTCTGGGGGATTTGCTTCAAAATAATCTGGAGAAGTGGGGGTTTAGATGAAACAAGATAGGCTATGAGTTGGTAATTTTAAGAGCTAGTAACAAGAATATGGGACTTTAATACACTGTACTATATGTAGTAGTTGGGTTACAATGGTAGCTCCCCATTAACTTCCAGAATCATCCGGGTGCAGTCCCATCCCATTTGATATGGGCTGGACCTGTGACTTGCTTAAGGCCTGGCAGCTTCCATTTTTGTGGATTTGGGAGACCTGAATGACCACGTCAGAAACCTAACTTCCTTGCCAGAGAGACTATGTGGAACAGCCTTAGGAAGAGGGAGGAGCGCTAAGGCTACCTGGAGAAGAACCAGACAGTTAAAATATTCCCACTGGGGGTGCCTGGATGGCTCAGTTGGTTAAGTGGCCAACTCTTGGTTCAGCTCAGGTCACCATATCAGGGTCGTGATATCAAGCCCCACATTGGGCTCTGTGCTGAGTGTGGGGTCTGCTTCAGATGCTTTCTCCCTCTGCCCCCAGCTTGTAGGCTTCCTATCAAATAAATAAAATCTTTAAAAAAAAAAAAAAAAGAAAAGTTCCAGCTGTCTCCCAACCAATTCAAGCCATTCTGAGGTACTAGAAGCATGAAAAAGGCTCTGTGGACTTCTAGCCTCAGCACATCATGTGGACGTGAAAGCCACCCTCACTGTGCCCAGTCGGAATTCCTGACCTGCAGAACTATGGGAGACAATAAAATAGTTGGTATTTTATTTTATTTTTTTAAAAATATTTATTTATTTATTTATTTGACAGACAGAGATCACAAGTAGGCAGAGAGGCAGAGAGTGAGAGGAAGCAGGCTCCCTGCTGAGCAGAGAGCCCAATGTGGGGCTCGATCCCAGGACCCTGAGATCATGACCTGAGCCGAAGGCAGAGGCTTTAACCCACTGAGCCACCCAGGCGCCCCAAAATAGTTGGTATTTTAGGCCACAATGTTTTGAAGTAGCTATTAGGTGGCAAAAGATAACTAAAACATATTCTATTTTAGTGTATACATAAAATTTTGTTTTGTTTTTAAGATTTTATTTATTTATTTGATAGACAGAGATCACACAAGTAGGCAGAGAGGCAGGCAGAGAGGGGAGGGGAGAAGCAGGCTCCCTGCCAAGCAGAGAGCCCGATGTGGGACTGGATCCCAGGATGCTGGGATCATGACCCGAGCCGAAGGCAGCGGCTTAACCCACTGAGCCACCCAGGCGTCCCAAAATTTTGTTTTGAAATTTTCTACAACAAGTTATTTTAAAAAGGTGACAGGACAGATCTTCAGGTTACACAGCCATTTAGTAATTGTTATACCTTTGGTTGATGACATAAGAAAAAAAATGTCCATGATTTGTGAAATTATACTGCTAACAAGCAACACATTTTTATCTGACTACATACTATGAATGTAGTGACTACAGCACATGAGGTATGATGAGCTCCAAAAGAGAAGTCTATGTCATATATTCTAAGTCTGTATTCATAATAATCTGGTAAATAGCATAAATATAAATAATATAAAAACTCATAGTTGAAAAGCTTATGTTATTTCTACAACTGTACTTCAGGAAATTAATTAATCCTCGCCAACTTTACCGTGAGGTAAACAAGAAAGACCTTCTACAAGGGTGCCTGGATGGCTCAGTGGGTTAAAGCCACTGCCTTCGGCTCAGGTCATGATCCCGGGGTCCTGGGATCGAGCCCCGTGTCGGGCTCTCTGCTCAGCAGGGGCCTGCTTCCTCCTCTCTCTCTGCCTGCCTCTCTGCCTACTTGTGATCTCTGTCTGTCAAATAGATAAATAAAATCTTAAAAAAAAAAAAAAAGAAAGACTTTCTACACCAAAAAATAAATGGGCATAAGGGAGCTTTTCTTAAAGTTGAATCAGTGTTGTTCAATTGCTGGACCCAATCTCAGCCTTACTAACCAGAATCTCTAAGTAAGGCCTAGGAATCTACAATTTTCAGAAAGCTCCCAGGTGATTCTTAGGCACTAAAGTTTAAAATCACTGGTATAAAAAAAAAAAAAAAAATCACTGGTATAAAGGGTGTGGCAGAAAGAGGTGCCTTGACTTATTCAAGGTTCTAAGAATTATAAGACAAAAAAAGGAGCAGAACTCAAGAATTCTTGATTAATGCACCACCCACCACAGCATGAGTAACTTCCAAAAATACAGCACTGTGAGATGACAAAAGTACAAAAAACCATTTAAAGTTTTCTGTGGCTTCATATGCAAAAAAAAAAAGAGAGAGAGAGAGAGAGAGAAAGGAAAAAAAAAAAAAAAAGAAAAATCAAGTTTCTAGTGGCTTCATGTGTAGATAGAAAGCCAAAATTTGGTCATCATTCTTACAGAAGGAAGGATTCTTCTTTTCCTTATCTGGGAATAGATAAGATTGGCACGAAAAAAGAGAGTATTAGTAACCTCCAAAAACTCCCCAAAGGACAGAATTCTAAAATGTGCTCATATGGGTGTTGAATATGTGATAAAAAGATGATGTAATCAGAAGACTTAACTGGCCTTGGAGTGAAACTTAGTGCCTTCAGGATTATGCGGAAGGCATAGTCCCCAGAACAGCTAGAGAGAGCACAGTTTTCCTGTAGTTGCTAACCATCAACCTAACCAGCCTATACTGAATTAGCCTAAGGAATTGTGAAAACAATTCAAAGGAAAAAATTTGTATTCTGGTTCTAGGCATTTTTGTGTGAATTTGGGAAGAATAAACCAGTTTTCTGAAGATCTGATATGTTGGTGAAATGAACTAAGTCATACATACTTTGACCACATTTCCCCAACCCTTCATTCATTTTGCAATTGAGAAAAGAGAAAAAGAGAAAAAAATTATTCATATGAAAAGATGTTTCACATCCTAACAGAGAAATGTCAATCAAAATGAAGAGATGCCACTATATGCCTATTAGAATGGCTAAAACGCAGAACACTGATCTCAATACTGTGAAGATGTGGAGCAACAAGAACTCTCATTTGTTGCCGGTAAGAATGCAAAGTGGTACAGCCACTTTGGAAGACAAGTTTGGCAGTTTCTTACAGAACTAAACAACCTTACCATGTGATCAGCAACTGGACTCCTTAGTTTTTACCCAAAGGAGCTGAAAACTTATGTCCACAGAAAAACCTGCACATGTATGCTTATAACAGCTTTATTCTTATTCCCAAAACTTGGAAGCAACCAAGATGTCTTTCAGTAGGTGGATGGATAAATATAAACTGTGATATATCCAAATAATGGAATATTATTTAGTGCTAAAAAGAAATGATCGAGCAAGCCATGAAAAGACATGGAGGAAACTTTAATAAATATTACCAAGTGAAAGAAGCAAATCTGAAAACACTACATATCGCATGATTCCAATTGTATGACATTCTGGGAAAAGCAAAACTATGGAGACTGTAAAAAGATCAGTGGTTGCCAGAGGTTGGGAGGGCGGGGGTATGGATGAACAGGCAAGGCACAGAGGATTTTTAGGGCCATGAAACTATTCTGTAGGATACTATAATGGTGGATACATGACATTATATATTTGTATGAACCTACAGAATATATAACACCAAGAGTAAATTCTGATATAAATGGGGACTCTGGATAATAATGAGGTGTCAATGCAGGTTCATCAGTTATCCAGTGTACCACTCTCATGAGGGATGTTGTTAATGGGAGAGTCTATACATGTGTTGGAGCAGGAGATATATGGGAAATCTGACTTTCTACTCAAGTCTGCTGCAAACCTATAATTGCTCTCTAAAACAAAGTCTAATATAAAAAAATCTTATTCCAAATCTTATAATTAGTGGAGAAACTATAAGACTAGAGGTGTTTAGAGAGAAGGAGGGGAAGGCTAGTCATTGTCTGCCAAGAACTCTAACTAAGGAGCATTTTAATTATGGACCAGAATCTGACTCTAAGCATTATAGGCCCAGAAACTAATCTTAAACAGGACCCCACAAATAATCAGACTCAGAGATGCTAATTCACCCTTTCCAAACATCTAACAGACTGAAGTAGATATATTATGGCACAGTGGTAGGCAGAATTTCATTTATTTATTTAAATTTTTATTTACTTGACAGAGAGAGAGAGAGAGATCACAAGTAGGCAGAGAGAGGGGGGAAGCAGGCTCCCTGCCGAGCAGAGAGCCCGATGTGGGACTTGATCCCAGGACCCTGAGATCATGACCTAAGCCAAAGGCAGAGGCTTAACCCACTGACCACCCAGGCACCCCGGTAGGCAGAATTTCAAAGATGCACCCGTCTACCCCCAAGATTCCTGTCCCCTGATTATTCAATCAAATAGTAACTAGATATTACTGTGAGGGGACGCTGCTGATGGAATTAAGGCACTGACCTTAAAATAGGGAGAGCAGCCTAGATTAATTTGGATGGGTCCAATGAAATTACACAAGGCTTTAAAAGTAGAAAAGGGAGGGAAGAGAAGGGAATTTGGCTGGCTTAGTCAGAAGAACATATGACTCTTGATCTCAGTCATGAGTTTGAGCCCCATGCTGGGTGTAGAGATTACTTAAATAAAATTTCCTTTATTTTTTAAAAGATTATTTATTTATTTGACACAGAGAGAGAGAGCATAAGTAGGCAGAGTGGTACGCAGAGGGAGAGGGAGAAGCAGGTTCCCCACTGAGCAGACAGCCTGATTTGGGGCTTGATCCCAGGACCCTGGGATCATGACCCAAGCCACATGTAGACACTTAACCAATTGAGCCACCCAGGTGCTCCAATAAAATTTCCTTTAAAGAAGAAGGGGGGCACTTGGATAGCTTAGTCAGTTAAGTATCTGCCTTTGGCTCAGGCTGTGGTCTCAGGGTCCTGGGATCAAGCCTCAGCAGGGAGCCTGCTTCTCCCTCTCACTCTGCCCGCTGCTCCCCTGCTTGTGCTCTATCAAATAAATGAATAATCTTTGAAAAAGTAAAGAAGAGGAAAGGAGGCAGGAGATTCAGCACAAAGGAAGTAGGAGAGATCAGAAAGACTCCAGCATTTTTCCTCAATCACCCTCAAGAACTCCTGGTCCCTGCTAGCTTTGAGGATGAAGAAAGGAGGTCTCTAGAGGTTGAGAGCAAGCCCTGGCCATCAGCCAATAAAGCAATAGTGGCATCCGTCCTACAACCTCAAGGTAGGGAATTCTGTCAACAACCTGAATAAGAACAGAAGCAGACTGGAATCTGCTCTCTCCCAGGACTCTCTCCCAGGACTCTCTCCCAGGACCCTCTCCCAGGACCCTCTCCCAGGACCTCTAGATAAAAGCCCAGGCAGGCAACACCTTCATGTTTGACATTATGGGAACTGCAGCAAAGCAGGTGAGCCTAATGGTCTTCTGACCTACAGAACTATGAGATGATAATTCTGCGTAACCTTATGCCACTTAACTTTTGATAATTTGTTATGGGAGCAACAGAAAACTAACACAAGTATAAGTTGATTAATTCACAATGTGAAATTATTACTGTTAAAATGCTCAGCCAGGGGACGACTGGGTGGCTCAGTTGGTTAAGCGGCTGCCTTCGGCTCAGGTCATGATCCCAGCGTCCTGGGATTGAGTCCCACATCGGGCTCCTTGCTCGGCAGGGAGCCTGCTTCTCCCTCTGCCTCTGTCTGCCTCTCTGTCTGCCTGTGCTCTCTCTCTAACAAATAAATAAATAAAATCTTAAAAAAAAAAAAAATGCTCAGCCAGTATTTTTTCCTGAAAAAACAAAAAACAAAAACCAAACTGAATGGGAGGCCAAATGTAAGAAAATTACTTGGTACCTTGTTATTTTCTGTAACTGACAAAACTATCTTTAAGAAGATATATATACCTGCCAAGCAGACCAGATATTCATTTTGACTTATTAAAGTGCCCATTTGGGATGTCTGGGTGGCTCAGTCAGTTAAGCATCTGCCTTTGGCTCAGGTCATGGTCTCAGGGTCCTGGGAGTCCCACATTGGGCTCCCTGCTCCATGGGGATCCTGCTTCTCCCTTTCCCCACCTGCTCTCTCTCACTCTCTCAAATAAACAAATAAAATCTTTAAATAAATATATAAAGTGCCTACTCCTCTGACTAGAGCTTGGAAGGGATACTACCAACACCTGCCTCTCATTCCTTCTTTAGAGGCAGCAGTACAATCAATCAGGTTCCAGTCAAGTCTTATTCTGGCTTATAAGCCAGTCTGTCATATCATTCACTCAATGTCATTTTATAACTTCACCCTCAGAGGGTAACTAATTTCCCCAAGGCAGGAGGAGGGAGTGCCAGACGTAAACTTCACCACTACCCACATGAACCACATAATAATATCATTAGCCAAAACACAGCAACAACACATTTGCTGTATGTTTATCAGTGAACCTAAAATGCAGTGTACCTCTTATCGTTATATCAGTAAATTTCAACAAGTACTTTTTTTTTAGCCTTTAAATTTTTTTTTTTAAAGATTTTATTTATTTATTTGACAGAGAGAGAGACCACAAATAGGCAGATATGCAGGCAGAGAGAGGGGGAAGCAGGCTCCCTGCTGAGCAGAGAGCCCGATGCGGGGCTTGATCCCAGGACCCTAAGATCATGACCTGAGCCAAAGGCAGAGGCTTTAACCCACTGAGCCACCCAGGCGTCCCTAGCCTTTAAATTTACCCCCAACATGGGGCTTGAACTCACAACCCTGAAGTCAAGAGTCACCTACTCTACTGACTGAACCAGCTAGGCACCCCTCAATAAGTACTTTCAAATTCCTTCCAAGTTTGAAATAAAAATCTGAGTATATAAAATGATTTTTGGACTTAATGACTTAGTAGGTCCATAAAACCCTAAAACACTTACTAGGAAATGATTACCAAATTCAGAAGAGGAAGAAAGAAAAGGGAAGGAGATACTTGGAGATGAAGAAAAAGATATTCCCAATACAATACTTGACAAATGAATGGAAATTCCCTGCAACTTCACCATTACCATGATCTCGTAAGTATGATCACTTTGATGTTTCTTGTACTCAAATCCTCGAGTGAAACACTGCAAAAGAAAGGAAAAGTTAAGTTACCAAAAAGCTACTTTCTGAAACGCTTTCTTATAGGATGAAAGATGGTTTGGAGGTACTCTACTCTTAGGATGAGTTTTTAAGAATTCATTTAATCTTGTCTGCAGCCACAAGAGGATGGTTACATACCTGATCACAGCTCTTCAGTGGCCCTCACAGAGGAAAAAAAAATCTGAAAAACTGACTTTTTCCTAGGACATCTCCACTTTTGATAAGAGCATAAGCCCTGGGGCACCTAGGTGGCTCAGTGGGTTAAAGCCTCTGCCTTCGGCTCAGGTCGTGATCCTAGGACCTTGGGATCAAGCCCCACATCGGGCTCTCTGCTTGGTGGGGAGCCTGCATCCTCCTCTTTCTCTACCTGCTTCTCTGCCTACTTGTGATCTCTGTCTGTCAAATAAATAAATAAAATCTTAAAAAAAAAAAAAAAAAGAGCATAAGCCCTGGAATCAGACTAAGAGTAAATTTGAAACCTGGTTCCAAACTTAAAGTATTTAGGCAAATCTAAGATATGTATTTTTTCATATTTTAAAAACTCTGAAATGAGGATTCATCTTATAATAAAAAGTATATTACAATTTCCAACAGCCATTTATCATTTCTAAAATTGGGATGCTTCCTATAATCAATAGCATCTTGGATCCAATAAAATATGGTATTTGCTCTGTGACCTTGAGCAAATTACTTAAACTCTCTTTGCCTGAGTTTTCTCTATAAAATGGGACGCAAATTACTCAAAAGAGTGCTCAACAACAAAGTTAGCACCTGTAATCAGTATTATTACTAAACTCATCCACAGACTGACTTGTTCCCTTATCACCTGCCCAAAGATCACTCTTCAATAACAGTGTCATTGGTGCTATCAAAAGGAATAATCCCCCAATTCCATTTCCTGGAGTCCCAATACTTTATTTTTTTAAAAGGTTTTTATTTATTTATTTGACAGAGAGTGAGAGAGCACAAGCAGGGGGAGTGGGAGAGGGAGAAGCAGGCTGCTCACTAAGCAGGGAGCCTTATGTAGGGCTCGATCCCAGGACTCCGAGATCATGACCCAAACCAAAGGCAGACGCCCAACCAACTGAGCCAACCAGCAGTCCCTTTAGTCTCAATACTTTAAATCTCCTGGCAAAAACAATGCTGAGCATTAAGCTGATATAAAGATGTAGAATATTCAACAGTCTATGTCATCCAACTGCTCTGTTCCCCAGCTCCCAGTGAAAAGTTGGGGAACTGTGTAATGGAACTGTGTAATGGAAAAGTTACCTGTAAGCACAGGAAAAAAGGAGGCGGCCCACATTCAGCACACTTGATATAAGGCTCCATGAGGTAGGAGGAGCAGCCTCGGCAAGGTGGCTTATCAGAGGGATCATCTAGAACAGAAAGAAAAATATATCAGCTTCAAAACATGTTATGATTACCAAAGGGTAAGAAGGTGAAAATCTGCAAATAACTACATAGGTGGTGAGCTCTGCAGAAGACTCAGCTTGTCTTGGAGACAAGATGAGCTCATTCTAAATAAAAAAAAGCAAAAAATATGTTTCTTTTTCTTTCAAGGCAGCTTTGTTCCTTCCTATAGTAGGATCTACTACTATAAACAGCATTTAAGCAGATAGGACCCCTGCAGAGAAATTTACAAACATAAGCTTTCCTTCTAGTTATTTTTCCAGGAGAGAAAATGTCACATACTTACACAACACACACATATATTTTTAGATAAAGCAAATGTGACAAATGTTAATGATTGTTGAATGTAGGTAGTGGCCAACTGTACTGTTCTTTTGACTTTTCTGTAAGTTTGCAAATTTTCATAATAGAAAAAGCTGGGGTGAAAAACTCCTTTAAGTATCTGTTTGCGATATACTACTTTATCTGAGTTGAGACTTTAAACCCAGGAAAGCTCCCTTTCTCTCATGGTAAGTAGAGAGTTTAGCTCACCTTCCTGTAGTTTCAATGACTGTTATTGTATTGTCTCTAAAATATTAAGGCAAGAAGTAAAATCTAAATTGTCTAAAGTGATTAAAAAAAAAAAAAGCAGATACTGTGTATCCCTGGTTGCCCTAAATTCTGCCTCTCTAGAGCCAAGGCAACCTAGAGAAGTTGCTCAGGAGGAGTTAGGCTCCTGAACAGCAGGAGTCTAAGAAAACACAGGCTTTGAAGGTAGATGAAATAATTTAATCTGCTTGGCCTGAGGCAGGATTTCTCACATTCTGTAATAGTACTTTCCTTCCTAAAGCCCAAGAAACACTCTTCAAGGCACCTTTCCCTCCTTCAAGTGATGATTATTGTTCTTTTCATTTGTTTCCTTTTTTAAAAATTTCTTTTCATTTGTTTCTAAATGAAGACCTGGAGGAAGACAACAGGGGGAAGAAACATAATCCTGGCAATAGCTTCAAAATAAGTATATAGAACAGCAACTACCCCACTTCTCCCATTTTAAATTTTGACATGGAAGAACAAAGTTGTTTTAAATTAAATGCCAGATGACAATTTTTACCAAATTACCTTCTTCCTTACATCCTTTTAATGATATAAGCTGTTTTTCTTTCCTCAAGAAAAAAAATCTGTCACCGCCCAAAGCAGAGCTTTTAAACCCTTACATCAATAAGTAATTATTTTGTAAAAGTAACCCAATTTATAGTTTTAAAAATTTTAGACAACAAAAGCATAAAGTCATCCTCTATTAATGTTTTGAGTTCCAGCCTTTCTTCAATGTATGCATGTGTATATATTTTAACAAAAGTGATACCTATACACGATGTTTTGTAGGCTTTTTCACTTGACGATATACTGTCAATATCCTTCATGATCTTACATTTACATCTTCCTTGTTCCTTTTAATGTATGAATAATATTCCATTGTACCCATCAGCTAACCTAATAGTTTTCAACTGTCCCCTAGGAAGGCATTTTGGAAATCTGAGGAAATGCTTTTTTTGTTGCCACAAGGACTAGAGAGTACTATTGGCATTTAGCAGGTGAGAACCAGGGATGCTAGATGCCCTACATGGCTCAAGACATTCCTACACAATGGGGCGCCTGGGTGGCTCAGTGGGTTAAAGCCTCTGCCTTAGGCTCGGGTCATGATCCCAGAGTGCTGGATGTGAGGGCCATCTGGCTGCGACATCTGTCACCCCATTGATCGCCAGGGTTGATTCGGCTGATCTGGCTGGCTAGGCGGGTGTCCCCTCTCTCCCTCACCGCTCCATGTGCGTCCCTCCCGAAGCTGCGCGCTCGGTTGAAGAGGACGACCTTCCCCGATAGAGGAGAGGACCGTTCTTCGGTCAAGGGTTTACGAGTAGCTGCGCTCCCCTGCTAGAACCTCCAAACAAGCTCTCAAGATCCCAGAGTGCTGGGATCCAGCCCCTCATTGGGCTCTCTGCTCAGCGAGGAGCCTGCTTCCCCCTCTTTCTCTGCCTGCCTCTCTGCCTACTTGTGATCTCTGTCAAATAAATAAATAAAATCTTAAAAAAAAAAAAAAAAGACATTCCTACACAACAAAGAAGTGACCCGTGTCCAGTACAACTTTCAAATATCCTACCAGATATTCAAAGTTGGTGAGAAACCTGTTCATAATTACATGACCTAGAATCCAATTCCATGTTACCTATAAAACAAAATGTTTTTGACAGTTTTAATATATATTGAATTTTTCAGGAAGGAAACTGCATGTACTTCTACAGGAGATTATATCTTGTTTTGTTCAGAACTTTACCAAGAGTTATTCAAGCTTGTGGGATTTCTGAGTCACCAACACAACACACATGAATCACGGTGCTTTTGTAGTTGTAATATTCAGTGATTCAACATATGGGTGCAAGCACCTGACTACTTAAGTCATTATGTCTTCTACTGAAATCATGTCTAAACATAGTGAGACACATATTACTTTATAATAAATTACATTAGTTCATTATTCTCTTTTGTTTACCCTTTGTATTACAGTTAGGGCAATATTATTTCTGTTTCTTTGACATCATGGGTGTAGATGTGTTATGTTATCTAGGCATTTCATTTCCAAAGAGTAAATGGGCTCTAAAAATATTATGAAAGGAAAACATGGGGTCTTGTATGGTTGAGAACAACTATGTTTTCTACTGGTGGGCATTTATGTTGTTTCTAATTTTTCATTATTATGAAGAATGCTTCTGTGTTCCTTGGAATATGTATTTTTCTAGAACTAGAACTGTTGAACATACAGATTGATATACATAGCCAAAATATTCTTCACAAAAATATTCTAGAATTCTTATATAACCTAAGAGTAAGGAAAGGCTTTTTTAAATCATCATTCAAAATCTAAAGGCAAAGAAAAATTAATAAATTTGATTACACAACACAAACAAAAAACTTCCTTGGCAAAAAAACACCATATGCAAGATAAAAGGACAAATGAGCTATAAAAGAACATTTGAAAGCGTATTACAGATAAAGGGCTAAAGTTCCCAATATACAATGATAAAAAACTTAAAATTTGAGGGGAGAAAAAAAAGAACGAACAAAAATCCTATTGCAAAAGAAATGAAGAGATAATTAGAAAAAAAGAGAAAGACCAAAAAATGGCCCTTAAACATGAAAAGACATTCAACTTCACTCATGAGAGTTAGACAGAGATAGAACTTTTTACCCATCAGACTGGCAAAAACTCCAAGTCTTAATATAATGCTTTCTTAGTAAGAATGTAGAGAAACAGGCATTCTCATATACTGCTGATGGGAATGCATTAGAACATTATCTAGGGGCGCCTGCCTGAGTGGCTCAGTGGGTTAAGCCTCTGCCTTCGGCTCAGGTCATGATCTCAGGGTCCTGGGATGGAGCCCCACATCAGGCTCTCTGCTCAGAGGGGAGCCTGCCTCTCTGCCTACTTGTGACCTCTCTCTCCCTGTGTCAAATAAATAAATAAAATCTTGGGAAAAAAAGAAAAGAACATTCTCTAGATATCCATGCCCTGGAGAGGAGTTGAACAAACTACGGAGTACCTCCACAATGGAGGACTACACAACTATAAAAAAAAACAACGAGCAAATTTCAAAAAAAGCACACACAGCATGCTATCTTTCCTGTACAAAATGGGGGGGAAACCCCAAACATATGTGTGTCTGCTTATTTTTGCAAGAAGAAATATAGGACAGCTAAACTAGAAAACAGTGAAGTTGGATACCTTCAAGGGTTTGGGGAAGAGAGAATGGAATGGAGTGAAAAAGACACAGGAAGCAGTAACAATTCTCCAAATAAATATTTTTCTACAGTTTTGGCTTTTGGAAGTGTACTTATGTTACTTGAATTTAAAAAATTGAATTAGTATGGGCGCCTGGGTGGCTCAGTGGGTTAAAGCCGCTGCCTTCGGCTCAGGTCATGATCCCGGGGTTGTGGGATCGAGCCCCGCATCGGGCTGTCTGCTCTGAGGACAGTCTGCTTCCTCCTCTCTCTCTGCCCGCCTCTCTGCCTACAGAGCTATGAAATATCTGTGATATATGCTATGTACATACACACCAACATACATAAATATTTACCCATACATACACTTTTAAGAAATCGTGAGTTCCCATTGATACCTCCTGTTCATCTTCAAAAGCTTTTATCTTGTTTTGCTCCATTTGTTATTTGTGTGTCTTTTCCTTGGTGAGAACCTTGGCACCCAACATCAGCACAGTCTTCTAATACATACAAAATTATGTCAAAGTTGCTTTTCACATACCACTACATGAAACAGACCTCTTTCAACAAGTTCAGGATTTGTTAGTATTGTCGAAGACTGAAGTTATATTGTTAAATGTCCATAAGCTATTTAGACTTTTTTTTTCCTTTTTAGTGTGGTTATATTATTCTTTTGAAATAGTTAGGTTCATCTGTTCATGCTGCTTTTAGTTTTCCCTTTCTGTATTTACTAATTCAATTTTTTTTTTTTTAAGATTTTATTTATTGGGGCGCCTGGGTGGCTCAGTGGGTTAAAGCTGCTGCCTTCAGCTCAGGTCATGATCTCGGGGTCCTGGGATCGAGCCCCGCATGGGGCTCTCTGCTGAGCGGGGAGCCTGCTTCCTCCTCTCTCTCTGCCCGCCTCTCTGCCTACTTGTGATCTCTGTTTGTCAAATAAATAAATAAAAATCTTAAAAAAAAAAGGAACCAGGGCTCCTCAGAGGAGTGACTGATTCCAGGGCTGGGGCAAGGAAGATAAGAGATGCACCCAGAATACGCAGCCAAAAGGTAAGGAGATGCTCAAAAAAGTGATGGGTATTATTAAGGATGCAGGAGTCAGAATAAAGATTACAGAGATCAAATTAGGACAATCTGAGAACCAAAATAAGTATGATAATGAATTATAAACCCTTGGAAAAAATAGGAATTCACATGTCCACGCTTACAATAAATACATCACTGAAATAACAGAGACAGGTCTCTTGATTATATACTCAAGAAATTATATAACATGTACTATATATATTACATGTAATACATATACCTGTATAACAACATATAATTATGTAAGTGCTAAACAGCAAATGTGGAGAGTGCTGGATTTGAAAAAATTCATCATTTTGGGAACGCCTGGGTGGCTCAGTTGGTTAAGCGGCTGCCTTCGGCTCAGGTCATGATCCCAGCATCCTGGGATCGAGTCCCGCATTGGGCTCCTTGCTCGGCAGGGAGCCTGCTTCTCTCTCTGCCTCTGCCTGCCACTCTGTCTGCCTGTGCTCACTCTCTCTGACAAATAAATAAATAAAATCTTTAAAAAAAAAAATCATCATTTTGCATGACAGTAAAGACTGGATTAAGGAAAAATCATAATGGATATTAAATCCAGGGAGAAATTTTGATGAGGAATGTGATATTTTATGGCCTGAAAGTGTATCATTATGGGTTATTATACCCAAGGTAAAAATACAAATTATACAGTGGAGAACTCAAAGAGACACTATGACTGGGTTTTCAAAACAATTATCACCAATGAGGTATAGAACAAGACCAAACAAACCTCAATAAAACAACAAAAAAACAAGAAACCTCAATTTTATTTTTTTTATAAAGCTTTTTTTAAAATTTTTTTTTTAAGATTTTATTTATTTATTTAAGAGAGAGAGAGTGAGAGAGAGCATGAGAGGGGAGAAGGTCAGAGGGAGAAGCAGACTCCCCATGGAGCTGGGGGCCCGATATGGGACTCGATCCCGGGACTCCGGGATCATGACCTGAGCCGAAGGCAGTTGCTTAACGAACTGAGCCACCCAGGCGCCCCAAGAAACCTCAATTTTAAAAAGGGGGAGGGAGGAAGGGCCTGTCTTCTTCAAAAGTGTGAATGTCACTAAAAACAAAGGCCATGGAAATGTTTCAGTTTAAAGGAGGCTAAAGAGGGCACCTGGGTGGCTCATTTGGTTTAAAGCTGTTGCCTTCGGCTCAGGTCATCCCCCATCAGGCTCCCAGCTTTGCAGGGAGTTTGCTTCTCCCTCTGACCTTCCCCCGTCTCATGCTCTCTCTCAAATAAATAAATAAATAAATAAAATCTTAAAAAAAAAAAAAAAAAAGGAGACTAAAGAAACACAGGAACTTAAGGTAAGACCTGACTCCTGACTGCGTCCTGTATTAGAAAGAAAAAAACACCATAAAGAACATTGTTGAGTCAGCTTACAAAACTGAATGAACAAATGGTAGATCAGATAAAACTATTTCATGGATGTTAAATTTACTAGTTGATAACCCTACTGAAGTTAAAAAATAGAATATCCCTATTCTTAGGAAATAAACACTAAAATGCTTAGGGGTAAAGTGCCACATGATATATGTCCCTTACCATTAAAAGATTCTGGGAAAAAAAGGGGGGGTATCTATATCTACTTACACATAAAACAATATATAAATATGTATTATATACGGTATATACATTTACAGAGAAACAAAACACACAAATGGAGTAAGAAGTTAACAAACAGCCTATCGGGATTCTTTGTATGATTCCTATTCTTCCAACTTTCTTGTAAATTTTAAATTATTTCCAAATAAAAAGTTTAAAAATATATTTTTAGTATTTTAAAAAAGGGAATGGGAATGGTTTCAGTTTACACTTCCAGCATCAAGAAAATTAGCTTGGGTTTTCTCCATGTGCAAAATGAGAGATTTGAACTAGATGTATTTGAAGACTTCATTCTGTCCTAACTTTATATAGATTGGTGTGATGAGAGAGTAAATATGAGGTTCTTTAAGAAATTGGTGAAAAGGAAACAATACCCTAAAAGTACCTTTCTGTTTCTTCTCATTGGAACACTACTAACATCTAACAATAGAATTTCAATTTCTGCCAAATCTCTTATCATCAGAAACAAACAAAAAAAGGCAGTGTATTTTTTTCTCCATACCTCTGGCTGCCTGAAATTATTTCACACACACAGCATAATTTTCTGCATTATTATTATACTGTGGTTCACTCTTAGAGCTCAAATTCCCCCTTAAAGGGAAGGGGTAGAGAAGCATGTCTTTTTTTCTACCACTGACTTAATTTTTTATCAAGGCATCTAAAATATATTATTCGTTCTAAAGAGAAATCCAACTGCTTCCTTAAATTTAACTGTAGGTTAATCATATTATGCCTGAGCATAGTTTTCTTACAAGACCTAGGGTTTTATGTTTGTGTCATGTGTTTAGTGGGCAATCAATTAAGTATTGGTTAATTTTAATTTTATTTGATATTCTTATTCCTTTAGGATCAGATTCACCAAGGCTTTGTTTTACTTCAAAGTGCTTATTTTTCTTCTTTGATTAACTTCCACTTGCGTTTGCTGTTAATATTCACCTGGGACTTGTTCCCACTATACTTACTGCTGAAGGAACCCAAACGGTCCATTCCCTAAAATTTACAAACAGTCTTGTTTTGATCTTCCTCAATGCAGCGTTCCTTCAAGGAGATGTCAAAACTGGCCAACACATACACCAAAGTTTGATGACTCCTATGAACAAACAAAAGTGGTATATGGATCAGAAAATAATTCAAAGGGACAAGACGCAGAGAAGACAATGCAACGTATTCAGTGCTACCACATCCTAGCTTTGTAATACTAAGCAAATTATTTTATCTTTTTGTAAATTTTGTTTTAAGGGATTTTTTTAAAAGATGTATTTATTTAATTAATTTATTTATTTATTTTAAAGTCTTTATTTATTTATTTGACAGAGAGAGATCACAAGTAGGCAGAGAGGCAGGCAGAGAGAGAAAGAGAGGGAAGCAGGCTCCCCGCCAAGCAGAGAGCCCGATGTGGGGCTCGATCCCACGACCCCGGGATCATGACCTGAGCCGAAGGCAGCAGCTTAACCCATTGAGCCACCCAGGCGCCCATAAGATGTATTTATTTTAAAGAGAGAGAAAGAGAGCACATGTGAGAGCAGCAGGAGGGGCAGAGGGAAAGAGAAAATCTCAAGCAGACGCCCCACTGATCACAGAACCCGACATGGGGCTTGATCCCAGGACCCTGAGATCATGACCAGAGCCCTGCCTTCGATTCGGGTCATGATCCCAGAGTCCTGGGATCAAGCCCTGCATCAGGCTCCCTACATTGGCCTCCCTGCTTGGCAGGAAGCCTGCTTCTCCCTCTCCCACTCCCTCTGCTGTGTTCCCTCTTTCGCTGTGTCTCTCTCTGTCAACAAATAAGTAAATAAATAAAATCTTAAAAAAAAAAAAACCAACTGAGCCACCCAGGTGCCTGTTTTACTTAAGTAATCTCTACACCCAATGTGGTGTTGGAACCCATGACCCTGAGATCAAGAGTTACACGCTCTTCTGACTGAGCCAGCTAGGCTCCCCAATTATTTTTGTTTTTTAAGCCTTCTTCTGTAAAGTTGGGATGAAAAACGGTATCTACGTCCTTATGAAGATTAAATACCAAAATCCCTATATATAAGACACAGTGGTACCTGGACCTCTATAAAGGCTACATACCTCTAATAAATAACTATTGTTTTTCTCTATGCATTATCACTTCTCTTCTTAACCCTCTTTCCCTTCAGAAACTGACTCACCCACATTTCATATGGTTCTGGTGGGTACTGTATACCTCACCCTTACAAATCTCCTGTGAAAATCTTAATCTTGGGGTGCCTGGATGGTTCAGTCGTTAAGCGTATGCCTTCGGCTCAGGTCATGATCCCAGGGTCCTGGGATCAAATCCCGCATCAGGCTCCCTGCTCAGCGGGAAGCCTGCTTCTCCCTCTCCCACTCCCCCTGCTTATATTCCCTCTCTTGCTGTGACTCTGTCAAATAAATAAATACAATCTTTTTTTCTTTTTTTAAAGATTTTTATTTGTTTATTTGATAGAGATCACACAAGTAGGCAGAGAGGCAGGCAGAGAGGGGAGGGGAGAAGCAGGCTCCCTGCCGAGCAAAGAGCCCAATGCGGGACTCCATCCCAGGACGCTGGGATCATGACCCGAGCCGAAGGCAGCAGCTTAACCCACTGAGCCACCCACCTTTTTTTTTTAAAGATTTTATTTATTTGACAGAGATCACAAGTAGGCAGAGAGGCAGGGAGAGAGAGAGAAAAGGGGAAGCACCCCACCCCCCAGCAGAGAGCCCGATGCGGGGCTCGATCCCAGGACCCTGAGATCATGACCCGAGCTGAAGGCAGAGGCTTTGACCCACTGAGCACCCAGGCACCCCAAGAAAAGAAAATCTTAATCTTGAGTAAGACATACAAGGACAGAAGTCAATTGGAACCCAGTCATTCATTAATCAAAGAATTTGGTCCATGAGCTCTAGCTATTGAGATCCCCATCCCCAAGGATGGCCCAACTGTTTGCATTGTTTCCCATTTCTTTATCTTTCTAATAATACTTTAATACGAATGACTTTCTATTACTAGAAACCAAGGAACCCTTTCTATTACAACAAATGTTTGATCACATACACTTTGAACAAATAATGTTTGAACAACAGTATAAAGTCTTTTCTTGAAGGCAGAAATGAAATCATACTTCACCCTAAGTCAAGAAACATTTTTCCTTCTATGGTCCCACAGCTTCTTGGCTATCTCTTTTCTAGCATCCCATTCTACTTTGTGAGGATTACTTTTGAATGCATATTTTTTCCCATATATAGACTAAATGAAGGCAGGGACTACTATCCAATACACATCTGTATGCTTCAAAGTGCCAAACACAGAGAAATAACTCAATAAAGAAAACGTAATGGACAAATGTTAGTTTTAGTAAGCCAATTCATCTTTAGTTCTCCTGGAGTGACTTCTTCCACCTGGTACTCTGAGCTTGGGGTATAATTAATCCTTAAGGCTTTATGACATTCAGATAACATGGCTATCAATGAACTTGTCTTTTCTTAAGTGGGCTGGGATAGGAATGGTTCTCCCCCACTTTAGTCCCAGGAAAAGTTAGTCTCTGAAGAAAAATGGGTTTAGCAAAAGGTATACACTCTGTAATTTAAAAAAATGGCCAACATTTACTGAACTTTTCTCATATGGTACTCTGGTACCACTCACTGTATGTGGATTATCTCTGAATCCTCACAACCTTCATGCTGCTTTTTAATTTTTTTAAAAATTTTATTTATTTGACAGAGAGATGACAAGTAGGAAGAGAGGCAGGCGGGGAGGGGGGCAGGCTCCCCACTGAGCAGAGAGCCCGATGTGGGGCTCGATCCCAGGACCCTGAGATCATGACCTGAGCTGAAAGCAGAGGCTTAACGCACTGAGCCACCCAGGCGCCCCATGCTGCTTTTCTAAAAAAGTGAAGCTCTGAAAGACTGCTACTTGCACATGTCTTAAAAGTAGTGAACAGCAGCGACACTTCAACAAAGGTTAAAAAGATGGTTAAGGGGCACCTGGATGGCTCAGTTGGCTAAGCAACTGCCTTCAGCTCAGGTCATGATGCCAGCGTCCTGGGATCGAGTCCCACGTCGGGCTCCCAGCTCCATGGGGAGTTCGCTTCTTCCTCTGACCTTCTCCCCTCTCAAGCTATCTCTCGTACTCTCTCTCAAATAAATAAAGAAAATCATTAAAAAAAAAAGATGGTTGGGACGCCTGGGTGGCTCAGTTGGTTAAGCGGCTGCCTTCGGCTCAGGTCATGATCCCAGCGTCCTGGGATGGAGTCCCACATCCGGCTCCTTGCTTGGCAGGGAGCCTGCTTCTCCCTCTGCCTCTGCCTGCCTCTCTGCCTGCCTGTGCTCGCTCTCTCTAACTAATAAATAAATAAAATCTTTAAAAAAAAAAAAAAGATGGTTAAGTAAAAAATGCATAAACATTCCATGTCATAAGCACAGTATTGCAATAAGCAGATTCTTCCTCTCCTTTCTTCTCACGAGAGACATTTCTTTTTTTTTTTTTTAATTTTGTTTATTTGACAGAGATCACAAGTAGGCAAGGTAGCTGGCAGAGAGAGAGGAGGAAGCAGGCTCCCCGCTGAGCAGAGAGCCCTACGCGGGGCCCAATCCCAAGACCCTGGGATCACGACCCGAGCCAAAGGCAGAGGCTTTAACCCACTCAGCCACCCAGGCGCCCCTCACGAGAGACGTTTCTGACACTGACGTCCATGAAAGGATGGGTGGTAGCTCCAAATTAACATCTGCCAAATTCAGAGTCACTGGGAGGAGGAAGACAGGCATTCGCTGTGATGCAGGGGACAGGTGCAGGGTTTGGAGTTTTGCAGACAAAGCGGAGCTCCTCACTACGTTCCTTAAGCTGTATGGTCTTGGGCAAGTCATTTTACCTGAGTCTCAGTTCGGCCTCAGCTCCAAAATGGAGGTGAACTACCTAGTGTGCAAGGCCGACTTGAAAACTCAAAAAGTAAAGTCGGTCAGGTGCAAGACACAAGGGCGTAATTAGGCACACCACCGCAGAGACAGGAATCCCGGGGCTCGGGCCGCGCAGGGCCGCCCAGGGGGCGGGGCGCGCTAGGCACGCCGCGGGGCGGGACCGACGAGTCAGGCCGAGCCCGCGCCGCCCTCCCCCAAGCGCGGCGTGGCCCGGCTCAGCGAGACTGCCCGCCCGCCCGCCGCGTTTTCCCCCGAGCCACCGGGGCCCGCAGCCCGCCCGCGTTCCCACCGCCCCTCGCCGTCCCCGCCACCCCCTCGGCCGCTAGAGGGGCTCGCGCCCCGTCCCCACCCGCCCCGCAGCGCCTCGTGCCTCACCTCGCCGCGTCCCCCTCCTCCGTACCGAGGAGCCGCCAGCCTCGCGCGCCCCCGGGCCTACGTGCTCGCTCTCGAGCAGCCCAGGAGCGAGCGCGCCGCCGCCCCTCCCCGGCCCTCGCGGCCCCGCTCTGCCGCCCCTTCGGCCCTCGGCCCTCGGCCCGCGCCCCGGTTTCGCCGCGCGCCTGCCGGGCGGAGGCCCCGGGGGTTGGGCGGACGGAGCAGCCTGCCTGACTTGAGTCCGGGCAGCAGTCCTTTTGGCGTGAGGCGCGTTGCCGGTCGCCAGAGGCTTGCCAGTGCGTGGCGCCGCCGTTCGATCCGCTCCAGAGCGCGGTGAGGTGGAGCGGGCCGGTACCGTCCTGCTTTTGTGTTTCTAACATTCCCACTCCCCACTGCCCTCCCCTGTTGCCGCGAAGGCAGTCGAGGCCGAGCGGGTCTTGTAGTGCTGCTCGTGGATTAACCAGACTGAACGGTGTGAGGGTAAACAGGGTACGTTTTAGTCAGACGCTTCTGGAACGTGGAAATTCTCTTCTTTGGGAAGAACCATCCCCTCTTTGGGCTTCAGGGGCCCAGACTGAGGCGCAATGATGAGATGATGTGGTGGTCCACTCTGATGTCAATCTTGAGGGCTAGGTATGTCCCAGCATCTCTTATTACTACTACTAATTACTATAATAGCTACCATTTGTTGAGTATTTATTGCATGCCAGGCATTGTTACAAAGGAGGTGACATCCATGGTGTCATTGAATCTTCAAAAACAACCTATGAGGTAGGCACTATTATTGTCCCCATTTTCCACGTGAAGATATTTCGGCTGGCTTATGAATAACTTGGGAACACACGGCTGGGAAGTGTGGGGAAGGGGATTCAAGCCGTGGTTATCTTCCCCATTAGGCTCCTACATCTATTTCGAAGTCTGTCATTCATAAATTTTGCCCAACCTCTCTTTAAATTTATTTGCATTTTCTGCTGGTGTGGCCTCTTGATTGATCTGTTAGTATATGAAGGCTACAAATTCGTTCTAAAAAATAATCGGAAAATTCACACAAGCAAAAATCCACCCCAGCTTCCACTGTATTAAATAAACAGTTAACGTTTTGCTGTACTCTTCCAGACATTTTCCTATGCATCATGTCAGTAGCTCTGTTGTAGCGTAGTTTTACATTTGCTGTATCTCCAAAGTCTGTTTCATCATTTAGTCAACAAATATTTAATGAGCAGACCCTGTTCTAGGTGCTGAGGACTCAGCAGGGAGCATAACAGCCTCTGCCTCATACCATAGTGGGGGAGATTGACATGAAACAATACACATACTACTAAGTAAGAGGTAATTCCTGGGTAATGGGTTAAGCTTTATGGGAAAAAAATAAATCAGAATAAAGGAATAAGAGTGATGTGGACCTGGTCTTTTAAATGAGGTAGACAAGGAAGGCCTCTTCATTGAAAGAGCACATATCCAGAAACCTAATCGTTAATGGAGGCAGCACGTGGATTTCCAGAGGGAAACTAGGAGAAGAGAAGCAGCAATTGCAGTAGCCCTGAGATAGGGACTGGCTTGGCCTGTTGGGGAAGAATTAAGGAGGCAAGTGTGACTGCAGCATGGCAACTTAGAGAAATAAGTTGCGAAACAGGCAGAAACCAGATCATGCATCATCTTGTAAGCCACGGTTGGACTTTGGATTTTGGGGGAGATATGGTAGAGTACCTCACAAGGGTTGAGAGCAAAGGAATAATCAGATTTTTTTTTTTTTTTTGACTGAAGGAGATTTGTTTTTAGGGTTTACCAATTTGGAAAACATTTTGCCAAGGAGTGTGAATTTGAATGTTAAGTATTTTAGAACAGTTTCCTTGCAGAGATGGCTCATGAAAGACTGCTTAGTGTGTGGTGGGAGAGGTAATCAGATTTATTTTAAAAGGATCACTCTGGCAGCTGTGTGGAGAATAAGATGATAGAAATATTAAAGTTACTTTTTAAAGAAGTAATTGTCCTTTTATACAGCCATCGTTCAACAGTTAATCAACATTGATCTTTCACCTACACCTTTACACATCTACAACCACTCACCTTCTCCACAAAGAGGAGATAGGGTCAGAGGGTCAGACTGTTGAGGACTTATCTTCATGTCTTTCTCACCTAAACTGAGGTTTTTTGAAACTGACTAGGGCATATCTCTAGATCTGGATGTCATGATTGTCAACAAATTGAATATGAGTCATCAATGTTGTACTATTCTGGAAAAAACAATCCCACATTAACACTGGGATCTATTCATTAAAAACATAGCATTTAACCACCTGAAAATTACCCTTCTGCTTCAGTTGATCTTAGGCCCTCGTTAGAATTCTAAGCCCCAATTTAGTCATTGTGCTTAAGAAAGAGGTGGAGAAATTAAAATGCATAGTGAGAAGAAGGATAACACTGTTTAGGGCAGTGCTTTTCTGGGCTTTTCCCTTTAGCAATGTAGTGGATAGTAGCATCAATTTTAAGACCAGCTACAGGAAGAACAGATTTGGAGGAGAAATTAAATGTTCTGTTTTGGACTTGTGTTTTGCAATCTGAGTGGAAATGATAGATATATATTAGAGCTCAGAGGAAAGGCCAGGACGAAAGTTGTTTAACTGTATTGAAATTGTTTCTTTGGATGTGTGTCTTTAGACAGAGCTTGAGGGCAGGCACTATGTCCTTTCTTCTTTGTAAGTTCTGTGCCCATAAGTGCATCCTGGACAAATAAATATTTGTGAAATGAGCAAGTAAAGGCAAATGTATGGAGAAAGTCATTCAGGCAAAATGTATAAAGTAAAAAGTGAAGAGATCCCGGCTTTCACTGGAGGTCAAGTACCTGAACATGATTTACAAATAGAGTAACTAGAAGTCCCAATTTGCTCAGGACAGCCCTGGTTTACTCCTGTTGTCCCTTACAATTAGTAATATTGTCTCGTTTCACTCTCAGAAATGCCTCAGTTTGGGGGTGCCTGGGTGGCTCGGTTAAGCGTTTGACTCTTGATTTTGGCTCAGGTCATGATCTCAGGGTCGTGAGATCAAGCCCTGCATTGGGCTCCATGCTGGGCATGGAACCTGCTTAAGATTCCCTCTGTCCCTCTCCCTCTGCCCCAACCTCCACCTCTCTCTGCCTCTAAAAAGAAAAGAAAGGGAAGGGAAGAGAAGGGAGGGGAAGGGAGGGGAGTGGAGAGAAGGGAAAAGGAATGGATAAAAGGGAGGGAAGGGAAGGAAAGGAAAGGAAAAAGGAAAAGAATGGAATGTCTCAGGCCAAGGTACCTCCACTTTAACTTAGACATCACTTCCTCAGGAACATCTTTCCTGACTGCGCCCCCTCCCCAAACTCTGGGTTAAGTAACTCTCCAATATGCTTCCAGAGCACTTTGTACTTAACTTGTCATAGCAGAGATGACCAGTGCCTTTTTTCTCCTCTTTCTAAACATGTCTATAAAGGAACCAAAACATCTTTTAAATATATATA
The DNA here is from genome assembly GCA_003697995.1 of Taxidea taxus jeffersonii. Taxonomy (NCBI): domain Eukaryota; kingdom Metazoa; phylum Chordata; class Mammalia; order Carnivora; family Mustelidae; genus Taxidea; species Taxidea taxus. The sequence continues at coordinate 55,824 of RCUC01119125.1, forward strand.
GATAGATAGATATAGGGATATATATAGGTTTGGTGTTTTTTTTGTTTTGTTGTTTGAGAAGGAGAGAAAAGGGGGTGGGCAAAGGGAGAGGGAGATAATCTTTTTTAAAAAAGTGTTTTATTTATTCACTTGACAGCAAGAGACCATGAGCAGAGGGCAGGGACAGAGGGAGAGGGAGAAGCAGACTCCCCACTGAGTAGGGAGCCCTACATGGGGCTCCATCCTAGGACCCTGAGATCATGACCTGAGCTGAAGGCAGATGATTACCTGACTGAGTCACCCAGGCACCCCTGGAGAGAGAGTCTTAAACAGGCTCTATGCCCAGCACAGAGTCTGACATGGGGCTTGATCTCACAACCCTGAGATCATGACCTGAGCAGAAATCAAGAATGGGACACTTAACCAACTGAGCCCCCAGGCACCCCTGAAAAAAACATCTTAAGAGAGAAATTTGCCTTAATAAAGTCCCAAATCAGTTTATGTTGAACTAATATTTTGAAGATTGACCTTCAGGACAAATTGATAACACATTCTCCAAGCCCTCTTATTCATTTCCTATTTATTTATTTTTAGAGAGAGAGCGCGTGCAAGAGAGTCAGGGCAGAGGGAGGGAAAGAGTAAAGAATCTCAAGCACACTCCCTGCAGAACACCAAGCCCCATGCAGGACTTGATCCCACGACCCTGAGACCATGGCTTGAGTGGAAATCAAGAGTCAGATGCCTAACTGACTGAGCCATCCAGTGCCCCAAGCCCTTCCATTCTTTTTTTTTTTTTAAGATTTTATTTATTCATTTGACAGACAGAGATCACAAGTAGGCAGAGAGGCAGGCAGAGAGAGAGAGAGAGAGAGAGAGAGGAGGAAGCAGGCTCCCCGCTGAGCAGAGATCCGATGTGAGGCTTGATCCCAGGGTCCTGGGATCATGACCTAGCGGAAGGCAGAGGCTTTAACTCACTGAGCCACCCAGGCACTCCAAGCCCTTCCATTCTTAATGGAGGAGGTTGGCCTTTGAACTTGAAACCCAGTAGGGAAAATTGTATCCTACTGCCAGGGTCTGTAAGGTAGCTGCCATTGGCTGAATCCAAAATATCCCAACAGCTCCTCTTCAACTGTTAAGCTGTTTAGAATCATACGTGTAGTTTCTGAGCTTCCCTTCCTATGGAAATGATTCTCTATCATTTCTGCTTACTGACTTGTCCTGAGTGCTGAAAGAGTTTATAAACTTTATCTCATCTGATATTTATTTTTCCTCTAACCGAGGTGGTTCTTTGTAGTTTGGTATACAAATAGATCTAAACAGAGAGTCTAAAAGTCCATGCTTTCTTCTGGTTTCAACTTCCACTCCTTTAAGCTCTGAGGTATACCTAGTGCATGTAAGTGAGCCAGAAATTTGGGTCCTAGAGCACAGTCCTTTGCCAGTTACAAGGGCTCTTCAAGGCAAGGAATCTTCCTGTGATGTGCTCACAGGAGAGGGTTTCACCCCACAGAAGGCGAGAGCCTCAGGGATTACAGCTCTTAGCTCTCAGCTCTGTGAGTTCACACACATGAAGTCACTTTCCCAGAAGCACAGGGTCCCCTGTGGCCCAGTTGGGAACTGGTTCCAGCCTCCCCATGTTCTGCTGCTGCCTCATGCATTCCGGACCATTGCCTTCCTCCTTCCTGCACCCCCCTCCCCGTACTCCACTCTTCTTTATCTTTCTCTGTGACCACCTTCGTCTGAGGAATTAAGGAATCAATCCTTTTATTTGCAGAAGGTTCCTAGACTGCTTATTTAACTTGATCCTCCTCAACTATGACCAGTCTGCAGAGGAAAGGTGGAAGCATTCCTGCTAATCTATTTACAGAAATGTAAGGTCTGTCTAGCCATTTCTCCACATGGTGGCATGTCTGGGTTGCTTCTGCGTTAAGGAAAAGGGCCCTAAAGATCTCAGAGGTGAACAAGAGGGAAAAAAAATATTTTGCTAAAGGGCCCTGCAGCATCCTATGTTACAAAAAATGAAAAATAAGTCTCAGAAAGGTAAAACCACTTGCCCCAATTCAGCTAATTATGGGGTAGCACAGCCAGAATGAAACCCATGATCTGAATGAAAACTAGATCTGGCCAAATGTAACTAATAAAATGCCTCTGACTCTTTAAAACTGAAGAGTTAGCAGATGTCAGGATTTTCATAATGCCGTAGCCATTTAGCAGAGTGTTCATGAATTCAGGCTTTTGCTACCCATCTCTTCTCCCTCTTCCTTAAAACTTCTTTTGGATCTATATGAAGTGCAGAGTATCTGCCCGGGTCACCAGGCTTTGGATAGAATCCAAAACATTAGGTGAACTAGGAATGTATTGTTGCTGTGTGACTTCTGTTTATCCAAAAAATCTAACTACTACCCTTTACCACCTTCAGATACTTAGGCAAATTATTATTTGTCTGTGCCTTTTTTCTCCTCGTGTAAAATGAAAATTATAATAACTAATTCAAAAGTTTTGTAAGGATGTGACTTTATAAATATATAAAATATCTAGTTCATGGTGGGAGTCAAGTAAATTATAATTGTAATTCTAATTCTAGAAGTGCTCCATAGGATGACCCTGGGGCTTGTTTAGAAGTTGTAAGAGGCTAGGTTGGCCAGTGCTCCATATTAGAATTTTTTTCATTATTTGAATAATATCTACCTACTAGAAACCTGTTTCCAGAAGACTGAGCAATTAAATAGAATTTCTTTTGCTGCTCGCTTCTTTTTTTTTTTTTAATATTTTATTTATTTATTTGACAGAGATCACGAGTAGGCTGAGAGGCGGGCAGAGAGAGAGGAGAAAGCAGGCTCCCCACAGAGCAGAGAGCCTGATACAGGGCTCAATCTCAGGACCCTGGGACCATGACCTGAGCCGAAGGCAGAGGCTTTAACCCACTGAGCCACCCAGGTGCCCCTACTGCTTGCTTCTTTAGCACCTTGGTATACATAAGTAAGGGAGTGTACTTTATCTCACAGGTCACAGAACAAAATGCATAGTTGGCAATCAAGGATGGATAATCCAGCGTTACCTCCAGTGCAGAGCAAACTCAGGAGTTGTGTCCCATTTACTTAATGTAAATAGTGAACAGACTTAGGCATTATGAGCAATTAACTATAAGACTGTTCCTTAGCGTACAGAATGAGGACTTTACTATTATAATCAAATAAAACTTAGAATGAGGTTAATCTCATGCATATTTAGTGATATATGTAATTGTTATTGTGCTGCATGATAATTAGGACTTAAATGTTAAGCTGTATCCGTAAATGACTGTAATTGGTTATGTTTACACAACAAAACACATTTTTTGGTGTTTGTACACTCACTTTATTAATTTTCTAGAATCTACAATCATGCCAAGGACAACAGTTTTCTCTGAGTCTTCACTGTTTATTTATTTTATTTTTTTAAAGATTTTATTTATTTATTTGACAGAGAGAGAGAAAGAGACAACGAGAAAGAGAACACAAGCAGGAAGGGTGGGAGAGGGAGAAGCAGACTTCCCACTGAGCAGGGAATTTGCTCAGTGGGCTTGATCCCAGGACCCCAGGATCACGACCCTAGCCAAAAGCAGACACTTAACCACTGAGCCACCCAGGCATCCCAAGTTTTTACTGTTAATCATGCATTCACACACACACAAACACACTTTCAAAATGACACAACAGGGCTCTTATCCCAATTTGGTACTAAAAGTAGCTATTGCTCAAGGCTTTTTATATATGTTTTCTCATTTTAGTCCTTAAAAACCCATTAAGGGAGGTGTTGTTACTCCCATTTTACTGATGCAGAAACTGATGCTCACAAGAGTGTAAACAGGCAGCATAGTAGAGATTCAGACTTCTATCTCCCAACTTGTAACCACTACTTTATACAATCTCAGAAGGTGTTGGATCCCAACCAAGATATGTAAAGATTTTTTAGGAAGTGGACTGGCCCCCGAGAAATACCAAATATGTATAGTATATCCAAAAGGAAAATGAGTCATCCAAGAAGTAATGGAAGGTTTGAAGCCAATGAAAGCTGACTTTCTGAGTGCCCATTCAAAGAAAAGAGTCTTAGCCAATGAATTTCATGCATAATCACCCTGTTATAGGCTGTGATATTGTAGAGACACATATCTGCCTAATGCCGTCAAACATCTGAATTTTAGAATTAACCCTGTTAATTCTGATTCCTTTTTTTTTTTAAAGATTTTATTTATTTATTTGACAGACAGATCACAAGTAGGCAGAGAGGCAGGCAGAGAGAGAGGAGGAAGCAGGCTCCTTGCCGAGCAGAGAGCCCTATGCGGGGCCCGATGCGGGGCTCGATCCCAGGACCCTGGGATCGTGACCTGAGCCGAAGGCAGAGGCTTTAACCCACTGAGCCACCCAGGTGCCCCTAATTCTAATTCCTTAAGAAAGAATCAGTATAGGAGTTAAACTAGTATTTCTCAAGCTTTTTATCATTACTGTCAGCCCCAAGGAGCCTTTTAGACAATCTTTTTCCAAATTGCTTCCCCTAGTGAAGTTTTAATACTACAGATATGCCAGATAGATATCTGTTTATATACTACATGTCTGCCTGTACTTTATACATAAAGAGAGTAAGATTTTTTTTTTTTTGCCCCTCAAGAATTAGGTTTGTTTTTTTTCTTCCATGGAGTGTATAAATAATTATGAATGAATAATGCAGCTTCCCATGCAGGTTTACCTTCAGGTTCAGGATATGCTAGTTACACATAGCATAGTATTTTTGTACTTATGACAATTGTGTTACTAGTGTAATTAATAAATTGATAAATTTGTGTATAAGCTTGATTAGTATGAATCGGCTCCTAACTAATGGGACCATTCTCTCTGTGTGGAAAATTTGGGTTTCTAAGCCTGTAAAACAGCCTGAAAGGCCTTCTGACAGATAGCCTACTAGTCTTCTACAAGTCAAACTACAGAACATATCTTTTTTTTTTAAGGGTTTTATTTATTTATTTGACAGACAAAATCATAAGTTGGCAGAGAGAGAGAGGAAGCAGGCTCCAGAGAGCCCGATGTGGGGCTCAATCCCAGGACCCTGAGATCATGACCTCGAAGGCAGAGGCTTTAACCCACTGAGCCACCCAGGCGCCCCCAGAACATATCTTTTTATTTGAAACTAGAACATTCTTTTTAAAGATTTTATTTATTTGTCATAGAGCACAGGCACAGGGAGCAGCAGGCAGAGGGAAAAACAGGCTCCCCAAGAGCAAAGAGCCCCATGTGGGACTCAATCCCAGGACCCCTGAGCTGAAGGCACATGCTTAACTGACTGAGCCACTGAGGTGTCCCACTTCTAGGACATTCTTTTTTGTTCATTCCTTTATCTTATAAATATTATTTAGCCCTACTCTAGGACAAGGACTATGCCAGGTACTAGAGATTCAAGAACTAATAAGATAGTCTCTGCTCACGAAGAGATGCTCACTGTCCAGGGGCGCCTGGGTGGCTCAGTTGGTTAAGCATCTGACTTAGGCTCAGGTCATGATCTCAGGGTCCTGGGACCAAGCCCCACATGGAGCCCACAGCAGGCTCCACCCTTAGCAGGGAGTCTGCTGGTCCCTCTGCTCCTCCCCCTGCTCATGTGCTCACATTCTTTCAAATAAACAAACAAAATATTTCTTTTTTAAAAGGATGCTAGGGGCGCCTGGGTGGCTCAGTGGGTTAAAGCCTCTGCCTTCAGCTCAGGTCATGGTCCCAGGGTCCTGGGATCGAGCCCCACATCGGGCTCTCTGCTCGGCAAGGAGCCTGCTTCCTCCTCTCTCTCTGCCTGCCTCTCTGCCTACTTGTGATCTCTGTCTGTCAAATAAATAAATAAAATCTTTAAAAAAAAAATGCTAAAGCTTGCCTGGGTGGCTCAGTGGGTTGGGCCTCTGCCTTCAGCTCAGGTCATGGTCTCAGGGTCCTGTAATCGAGCCCCACATCGGGCTCTCTGCTCAGTGGGGAGCCTGCTTCCTCCTCTCTCTCTGCCTGCCTCTCTGCCTACTTGTGATCTCTCTGTCTGTGTCAAATAAATAAATAAAATCTTAAAAAAAAAGGATGCTCACTGTCCAGTTGGGAAGACAGATATGCATGAAAATAATTATAATACAAGATAATATGTGTTGTAACAGAGATGTTTTGGGTACACTAAGGGCTCCAAGAAGAGATTAGTCAATTGTAGGGAGAATTAAGGTGTAAGTCTCTGGGAAGTTATGAGTTAAGTCTTAGAAAAGAGTGGGAAGGAAATTCCAAGCAGAAGTAACAAATTATTCAAAGGACAGAAGCATGAAGGAGGGTGGCCAGCTTCTCTATAGGATTGGAGTACAGAGAGCAAGAAAGGAGGGCCACTGTACATGACACCATATTGGTAGACAGAGGCCAGACCATAGTGGGTTTGACACTTTACTTAAAGGCCATGGAGAGCCAGTGAAGCATTTTGAGTTGGGAGCAGTGTTATCACTCATCTGAGTTTTCGACCTTAATCTCTCTGGCAGTGATGTGGACTGAAAATAGTAAAATGTGAAAGGCCGGGAGGTTCAGCAGTCTAAGTAAGAAGGTGGAGAGAGCTTGAATTAGCATAATTGGAATAAGGATGAGGAAGAAGAAATAGATTTAAGGTGTTTAGAAGCAATTAATTAGGGTACCTGGGTGCCTCAGTTGGTTAAGCATCTGCCTTCTCAGGTCATAATCCTGGGGTCCCAGGATCGAGTCCTGCCTTGGGCTCCCTGATCAGCAGGGAGTCTGTTTCTCCCTCTGATCCTCCCCCATCTCATGCTCTCTCTCTCTTTCTCAAATAAATAAAATCTTTAACAAAAGAGAAGCAATTAATTAGGGGAAGAAAAGTGATAAATAAGGAGTAAAATTAAAAATGATTTTCCAATGTCCAGCATAGTTGACTAGATGGACTACTTGCCAAGAGAGGACCATCAGGCAAAGAGCAGACCTGAAGGGGAAGGGGCAGGTTTTGTTCTGGATATGTTGAGTTTGAGGTGTCTGTAGGATGTACAGGTGAGAGGTCTAGGTCAGATGTACAGATTAGGGAGTTAGCACAAACTGGTGGAAATTCTGAAGCCACAGTCTGGCTCAGTCACTAGAGCATGTGATTCTTGATCTTAGGGTCATTAGTTGGAGCCCCACATGGGGTGTAGAGTTTATTTTAAAAATATTCTTTTGGGGTGTCTGGGTGGCTCAGTTGGTTAAGCTTCTGACTCTTGGTTTCCGGTCATGTGATGAGTTACGGGATCCAGGTCATGGGATCAACCCCCATGTGGGACTCCACTTCAAGCACAGAGTCTGCTTGTCCCTTTCCTTCCCCTTCTGCTTCTCCTCTCTCTCTCTCTAAAATAAGTAAAATCTTTTAAAAAATGTTTTTTAAATATTTTATTTATTTATTTGACAGAGATCACAAGTAGGCAGAGAGGCAGGCAGAGAGAGAGGAGGAAGCAGGCTCCCCGCTGAGCAGAGAGCCCGATGTGGGGCTCGATCCCAGGACCCTGGGATCATGACCTGAGCCGAAGGCAGAGGCTTAACCCACTGAGCCACCCAGGTGCTCCTAAAAAAAATTTTTTTTTAATCTTAAAAGTATTATAAGCTATGAAGTATGTGTAGGGACAGCCAAGCAAAGGTCTGATTTTTTCCTGTGGTGACCTCTGAGATTATATCTTCATCATTAACATTTTGCTGCTCCTGGCTTGCTAGTACCCTAAGTACAGGTTTATTCACCTACTCAGTAACCTAGCAATATAGCACTGAAAGTACATCAAAGAAGATGAATTAGTCTACAGTGTCAAATACTACAGAGAAGTCAAAGATAAAGGTTAAAAAAATGCTCATTGGAGAAAAGAAAAAGTACAAATTATACAAGCATGTAACAGAATAGAATGTATAGAAGAAAACCAAAATAAATATAGGAACTTAGTATATAATAAAGGTGTGCTATTCAATAAATGGTGTGGACAATTGAATAATCATCTGGGAAAAAAATAAGTGTCAATTTGTACCTCACGCCAGGATAAACTCCAAATGGATTAATTATTTAAATAAAAATTGAGAACAGAAAATATGAGAAAACTCATTTAGCATCTTGGCACGGGAAGGAAAATCTAATTATGATGCAGAGTACAGAAGGCATAAAAGCAGAGGTTAATAATTTGACTACACAAAGCTCACAATTTCTGCCAAACAAAATAACACCTTAAGCAATGTCAAATCATAAGTGGCAAAATAGAAAAATGTTTGCAACTCGTATCACAAAAGGCTGATCCCCCTAATAAAAAGTAGATAAGAAAGAGGTCAACCAGGGGCGCCTGGGTGGCTCAGTGGGTTAAAGCCTCTGCCTTCGGCTCAGGTTGTGATCCCAGGGTCCTGGGATCAAGCCCAGCATCAGGCTCTCTGCTCAGCAGGGAGCCTGCTTCCTCCTCTCTCTCAGCCTGCCTCTCTGCCTACTTGTGACCTCTGTCAAATAAATGGATAAAATCTTAAAAAAAAAAACAAAAGAAAGAGGTCAACCAGTCAAGAGAAATATCAATGAAAGATGTAAATTGGTAGGGCTTATATGTAGTGGTTAAGAGTGTAGAGATTTTGAGGTCATCTACCTACATTGGGATCCTAGCACTGTCACTTACTAGCTCTGGGACCTTGACAAGGTTCTTGACAAGATCAGCAAGTGGCTGATCCCTCACTTTTCTCTTCCATAAAATGCAGATAATAATTGTAGTTCCTTCAGAGGGTTAAGTGAGATGGGAGCCAGAATGGTGACTCATAGTAGAAGGAGAACATAGAGAAAATTGATTATAAATTTCTAGGATTGGGGGCACCTGGGTGGCTCAGTGGGTTTGTCTGCCTTTGGCTCAGGTCATGATCTCAGGCTCCTGGGATCCAGCCCCTGTGGCAGGCTCCCTGATCAGCAGGGAGTCTGCTTTTCCCTCTCCCTCAGCCCCTCCCCCTGCTCATGTTCTCTCTCTCCCCCCCCCAATAGATAAAATCTTTTTAAAAAATGAAAAATAAATTTCTAGGATCTGGAAACCTTGAGGGAAAGAGATTCAAGGAAAGAGAGTCCAGGAAGAGAACCAACTCAGCCCCCATCTGTCTCACCTTTCGTGAAGGGCAGTTACTTAGGAAATCCCTGCTCATGTCAGACACAGCTCCGGCTCTAGGGACACAATGTAAGTAAAACAGGCATGGTGCCTACTCTCAGTGTAGCTCACCTCTATGAGAGAGGCCTCCATCAAATGACACAGGAGAACAATTACAAACAGATGAACTCCACAGACGAAATTTATACTATTAACCTAGTGGAGTTTATGAGGTCAGGGAGGACTCTGTGAGCCAATGTCTGAAATATGAGTAGGAATTAAATAGGCAAAGAGTAGTGAAGGAAGGGGAAGGTGGGGTGTGGGAGTGGAAATGGTGTTGGAGCCACAGAGAACAACATAGGCTCTGAGACAAGAAAGAAGGGAGCTAGGGCACTGTGGCATTAACTAGAGTAAGGGAACAGTGAGGGGAGATGAGACTAGAGAAGGAGATAGGCAAGACTATTCAGGGCTTTAACAATCTTGTTAAGGATTTGGGGCTTTATCCTGATAGCAGTGGGAAGCCACTGAGTGGTTTTTAGCAGAGGAGTAACACGATCCAATTTGCATTGTTGAAAAGCTCATTCCGGCTACAGTGTGGAGAACTGTGTATAGATTAAAGAAAGGCAAGAGAGCAACTATGGGGAGATAGAGGCCCTCGTGGTAGTTTAGGCCAGTGATATACTCCTTAACCTATTTGTTTTCCTAATGTTACTTTAACAGAAGACAAAGCTTTTGTTCTTACATAACAGATGTGCTTGAAACATTAGCTATTACTACTATCTACAGTTAGAGGACAAAGGTTGAAACTTAATCCAGCAGGAAGAATGAGCAGGTGGAAGGGAAAGGATTTCATTGAGAGGGTATGGGAATCAGATTATTTCCTATCTGGATAGGAAGGAGGGAGCTGAAAGGGTAAACGGTGGCATCACAACAGAGAGAAAAGGAGGCCACGGTTCCCTAAAGAGATGTTGCTCTGGTACATGGACTGTCTGTTCTGCCAAAGTTCATCTTCCTTGTGATTAGACAAGTGAAAATGTTGGGCAAATGTACTTTATGGCTTACCCTTGAGAGCTCTGTGTTTCTTAATGGAAAACAGGCCCAGGAGGTTAGCTATCCCTGCATGTTGCAATTCTCTTCAACACTATGGAGGGAGGAGTGCCTGAGTGGCACAGTCGTTAAGCATCTGCCTTCAGCTCACGTCATGATCCAGGGGTCCTGGGATCGAGCCTCGCATCGGGGTTCGTGCTTGGCCGAGAGCCTGCTTCTCCATCTCCCACTCCCCCTGCTTGTGTTCCCTCTCTTGCTGTGCCTCTCTGTCAAATAAATAAATAAAATCTTAAAAAACAAAACTATGGAGTCATCAGAAATGCTTAGGGAAAAAAATCTAAATAAATCATTCTTTTTTTTTAAGATTTTCTTTATTTATCCAACAGAGGGAGACACAGCAAGAGAGGGAACACAAACAGGGGGAGTGGGAGAGGGAGAAGCAGACCTCCCGCCAAGCAGGTAGCCCTATTCGGGGCTCAATCCCAGGACCCCGGGACCATGACCTGAGCCAAAGGCAGATGTTTAACGACTGAGCCACCCAGGGGCCCCTAAATAAATCATTCTGAAATTGAATCTGTGCATTATTTAGCTGGTTTAATTTCAGAATAAGACAATGACAGATACTAGTAGCTTCATGAGACCTGCTTTTTTTTTTCCCCCTCTTCTTACCATCAGGAATTGAATAGGGTTAGAATAATCTGATGACCCAACTACCTTATTTGGTCATGTATGTGTTGGCAAAGTAGAGTCCTTCAAGGTGAGAGTCCTTGAAATCCTTCTAAGAAATACATTCAGTTTTGTGGGAGTTTTAGATGTGTCAAACAGCTTTTTAAATGCAGCTATAGAAGGCAAAGTCAAAGCAAATTCTTGGAACCAAATGGGATTCCCAGAGCTCCAGAGCCTGATGGTTGCTTTTTATGAATAAATCTACATCTTGGGGATGCCTGGGTGGCTCAGTTGGTTGAGCGGCTGCCTTCGGCTCAGGTCATGATCCCAGCGTCCTGGGATCGAGTCCCACATCGGGCTCCTTGCTTGGCAGGGAGCCTGCTTCTCCCTCTGCCTCTGCCTGCCGCTTTGTCTGCCTGTGCTCGCTCTCTCTCTCTCTAACAAATAAATAAATAAAATCTTTTTTTAAAAAAAAAAATCTACATCTTGAGGAATAATATCTTAGAAATACACTTCTGATTGTAACATGTTTCATGGACAAATGATTGTGTCCAAGAATATAGCCAATACAGACTTATGTAACAGTAAAAAAAGACTAATGGGCTCCTGGCTGGCTTAGTTAGTAGAACATGGGACTCTTGATCTTGGGGTTGTGAGTTTGAGCCCCATGTTGGGTGTAGAGATTACTTAAAAATAAAATCTTTAGGGGCACCTGGGTGGCTCAGTGGGTTAAAGCCTCTGCCTTCGGCTCGGGTCATGATCTCAGGGTCCTGGGATCGAGCCCTGTGTCGGGCTCTTTGCCTACTTGTGATCTTTGTCTGTCAAATAAATAAATAAATAAATAATCTTAAAAAAAAATAAAGTCTTAAAAAAAAGATCAACAACCCAAAAGAAAAAGGGGAAAGGTTATAAGCAAGCAAGAGAAAACCTGAACGCAAATATGTGGAAGGATACTCAACCTCACATTAGGCAGGAAAATATACATAAGAACAACAATGACACACTACTTCATAGAGATAAGATTGGCAAAAATTTTGAAGTCTAAGATTTTCAAGTTAGGGTGATAGTGGAATAATATTCTGCTGGTGGGAACGTGTTTGGTACAACTGCTTTGGAAAACCATATGCAACCTAGCAAAGTTGAAGATGTATTTATTCTCCAACCTATGTATTCTACTCCTTATCATATGTCTTAGACGTAGACATATCTGAGAAAATTCACTTAAATTAATTTAAAAATTTTTTAAAGATTTTATTTATTTATTTGACAGAGAGATCACAAGGAGGTAGAGAGGCAGTCAGAGAGAGGGCAGGGAGCAGGCTCCCTGCTGAGCAGAGAACCTGATGCGGGCTCAATCCCAGGACCCTGAGATCACGACCTGAGCTGAAGGCAGAGGCTTAACCCTCTGAGCCACCCAGATGCCCCTAATTTTTTTTTTTTTTTTTTTAAGGAGGCTCCTTGCCCAGCATGGAGCCCAGTGTAAGTCACAACCCTGAGATCAAGACCTGAGTTGAGATCAGAGTCAGATACCTAACTGACTGAACCACTCAGGCACTACCCCGCCATCCCCAGCCCCTCACCCCCCACCCAGGAAGATTCATTGTAAAAGAAATAAACTGCTATCTGGTATTGTAATGTGTATAGTTTATAAGTCTTCAAATTCAGTGTCTCTTCTATTGAATGTTTGGTTTTTCTAGAGGGCAATAAGGACTTTGTAGTATAGGCTGCACTGTTTATTCTTCTTTTCTAGTACATTAGGGAAGTCATGACCTGAATAAATCCTTGGAGAGTCTTCTGGATCATCTTATTCTGTAGAGACCATGACACTATACTTCTGAACATATCCTTCTCTATCCTATTTTAAATTTTAGAAAATAGACTTAAAATAGGACAGAATTTTGCTGTTATGTATGTATTTCCCCCCTTTGGGCCAATAATACATAAGGACTTCACATTTGTTTACATTTGCTTATTTTCATTTATTTTTGCCCACTTTTTTTTTTAGAGGATGAAGTTAGTGACTTTGGCCACTGGGTGGCGCAAATTCACAAGCATCTGGTACACGTTTGTATATTCCAGCCCAAGGTGTGCCCATTGCTACACTCTACCACATGAAGGAAAATTAGTTAGAAAAAAGGCTTTGGGGACCTGAAATCTAACCATAGACATGGATCCAAGTTCTCTAGGAATTCAGAGTAAAAGAAATTTCTGGTATTGATGACTGGTACACCAGGTCACTGAATAAGGAAAAGGAAAGTGTTAGAATAACAGGAAGAGAAAGATGAAGAGATAAAGTAATATGAGAGAAAAAAAATTCAGTGACACCAGGTCACTGAATAAGGAAAAGGAAAAAGGAAAGTGTTAGAATAACAGGAAGAGAAAGATAAAGAGATAAAGTAATATGAGAGAAAAAAAATAAGTCCAGAGAGATAAATTCAAGTGTTACCAGCAGTTCCAGGGTGGCCTCTCATTGATTTGCATTTACCTGGTAACCAACAGCAGCTTTGATTTAAAGTAAAGCTTATCTCATTTTCTTCTAGGAAGTCAGTTATGCTCCCTTCAGCTATCCATTTAGTGAAGTGACAGTATCCGCATATGTTTTGAGTGTCTGCTATGCACATGAGGCTTTGTCAGGTCCAAAGTAATATAGACATATACAATTTAACACAGCAACTACAGGCTTCAAGACTAAGAACTAGGAATTATACAGGAAAAGGTAAATGCCAAATTGGGGCAGGATGTGTGAACTCCAGAAATAAAATCCTTTCTGAGAGTGGAGGATCTGAGTGTGAGGCAAGGAGGAGCCATAAGACTGTCAACCTGTCCAAAGCAAAGAAAAAAGAAGGGTTCCTGGCTCCTAGTCATGAGTACATATAGCAACTCTTCCTTGGAAAATGTCTATTTTCTGGGCATAAACATGGGGAAAGTGCTTTGGGTCAGAATCCACTGAACACTGCTCAAAGAGGTTCTAAAATAAGAAGGATATGGGTAGAGGATGATTAGGAGAGAACCATCCTTAAGTCCTCTCTCTGATTAGTAACCCAGAAAAGGAGGGATGCTAATGTCCTCCTCAGGCCTTCCAGAGGTCCAGACCGTCCTATGTCACTTTAATTGTTGAGATCACAGGTATATAAATGAATCACAGGTTAAAAATAAATAAATGGGGGTGCCTGGGTGGCTCAGTGGGTTAAAGCGGCTTTACTCTGCTGTCGGCTCAGGTCATGATCCCAGGGTCCTGGGATCGAGCCCCACATCAGGCTCTCTGTTCGGTGGGTAGTCTGCTTCCCCCCCCCCCCCCCGCCTACTTGTGATCTCTGTCTGTAAAATGAATGAATAAAATCTTAAAAAAAAAAAAAATAAATGGCAGGGTGCCTGGGTGGCTTAGTGGGTTAAGCCTCTGCTTTCAGCTCAGGTCATGATCTCAGGGTCCTGGGCTTGAGCCCCACATCGGGCTCTCTGCTCAGGCAGGGAGCCTGCTTCCCCGCCAACCCCCACCCCCCGCCTGCCTCTCTGCCTACTTGTGATCTTTCTCTCTGTGTCAAATGAATAAAATCTAAAAAAAAAAAAAGCAATACTCTTAAAAAAATAAGGAAATGGCAAAACAGAATATAAAACTGTTTTGCATTTTAAGAAAGTTATGCTTTTTTTTTTAAGATTTTTATTTATTTATTTGACAGACAATGATCACAAGTAGGCAGAGGCAGGCAGAGAGAGAGAGGGTGAAGCAGGCTCCCTGCTGAGCAGAGAGCCCGATGTGGGGCTCGATCCCAGGACCCTGGGATCCAGACCTGAGCTGAAGGCAGAGGCTTTAACCCACTGAGCCACCCAGGCGCCCCAAGAAAGTTATGCTTTTAACACACAATCTCAATAATTAAAGTGATTCAGCAATACCTTTAAGAGTTTAAATTAGAGGGTTCCTGTGACTGTGCCTTTTCTGTCCTAAGCAATTACCCACCTTAATCTTTGGGCCTATCAGAAAGTTTTAGGGTGACATAAGCCTTTCAAAAAGATAGAATGACTTCCAAGTTTCTCAACTCTAAGACTTGAAAAAAAGCACAACTTGATATTTGTGCCAACGGGGGCACTTGGCTGGCTCAGTCAGTAGAGCATGTGACTCTTAATCTCAGAGTCATGAGTTCAAGCCCCATGTTGGATATAGAGATTACTTAATAAAGAAAGAAAAATCTAGGGGTGCCTGGCTGGCTCAGTCAGCAGAGCATGCGACTCTTGATCTTGGGGTTGTGAGTTTCAGCCCCATGCTGGGCATAGAGATTACTTAAAGTTTTTTTTTTTTAATATCTAAAAAAATAAATTACTTGTGCCAACTGGAAACACAGCAGTAATGTATTAAACAGAAAGGGACAGGTTTAAAATGGTATGGAGAATATGATGTGATTTGTGAAACATGTGTCTTTACAATGTCTATAAAGAGATACATCGAAGTATTAACAGTGGTTATCTTTGGAAGGGGGATTAGGTATCCCTTCTTTCTTGTTTTTTTCTTTTATTCTTTTTTTTTTTAAGATTTATTTATTTATTTGACAGACATCACAAGCAGGCAGAGAGAGAGGAGGAAGCAGGCTCCCTGCTGATCAGAGAGCTCAATGCCCCCCAGGACCCTGGGATCATGACCCGAGCTGAAGGCAGAGGCTCTAAGCCACTGAGCCACCCAGGTGCCCCTTTTCATTTATTCTTTACACCTTCCAGCATCTCCTAAAGCTTGTTGTAATGAGAACGTCCTTTAATGATCAAAAAACAAAGTGTGGTAAATTAATGAGAATAAATTTGCAATAAAAATCTTGCTGGCTTGTCACTGGCACTCCTTAGAAATTGTTTTATCGAGTTGAATCTGTAGCTGAGTCTATGGTGGTGACAGGGAGAACTGTGTCTTGCTGTAAAGGGATCTGCAGGCTAAAAGTTCACATCCCAAACTCCTTATAAGAGTTCTTCCTTCCCTTCTGCTGTCTCTCCAGTCTCTCAGTTTTCAAAGATCCTCTACCAATAAGAGAATGTGGGATTCAAAACTGTTAACTAATTAGGGAGTCAGAAAATCCTCAGAAAATGCTCCGTCAGAGGAAACAAATTGTCCACAAAGCAAAATACACACTTTTTTTTTTTTTTAAGATTTTACTTATTTATTTGACAGACAGAAATCACAAGTAAGCAGAGAGGCAGGCAGAGAGAGAAGGGGAAGCAGGCTCCCCGATGAGCAGAGAGCCCAATGCGGGGCTCGATCCCAGGACCTTGGGATCATGACCTGAGCCGAAGGCAGAAGCTTTAACCCACTGAGCCACCCAGGTGCCCCTAAAACACACACTTGATTCCATCAGTGAATTTCTGTAAAGTCAGTACAAATGTTACCCAAATTACAGTCGTGCAGAAGATTTAAGAAATGTAAACTTTGCCACAGTTTTTGTCTCCTGGGGAACCTCATGTTTCTGGATTAAAGGACATTCTGTAGTGGGTGAAGCTGGGAAGGGTGGAGATGAATGTAGGCATCAGTCCCAGACCAAGAGCTTCAAAGTATAGACTGTTTTTAATCATCCTCTCTAGTGGTCTTGGGAAGGAGCAAGCCTTTTTCCCCCTCAAATCATGGTTAGACCGAACTACAGATGGCAGGATAAACTGGAGGCAATATTGTGAATCCATGTGAGGTGGAATAATATACTCATTTCTCCAAATGGCACCCCCAGTGCTCTGTCCTCTCCACCTCCTGTATTTTCAAAACTGTCATCTTCCATGCTTTGTATCTGTTCCATCTCTTCCAGGTTTAGCTTGAATAATAAACTGGGGCTTGGAGCAAGATATTTTCCCCTGCAGGTATAGTTCTTAGAATCACTTTTTGGGGGCAGTACCTGATGGGAAAGGGAGAAGGATACAACCCATATGTGTTTTTTACAGAGAACTAAGAGAACAGAATTAGTGACAGTTACATCTTGCCAAAATGAAACGGAATGGCTTCAAGACTCTAATACTACAAGCAGGACGACAGTCTTATCCCGCCTGCCAATCCCTTTTCCTAACCTGTTCCCTTCAACAACTGCTGTTTCTGCTTCCTCGCCAAACTCTCACCTGAGCAGGTCAGACTTGACTCAGAGCTGTGCCTTCGTAAGAAAGATCATCCATCATCATTTTGTTGTGGAATCCTTGTTCAAAATGTATGCAGCTCCACATTGTGGTTTAGGGTATAATGTCAGACCCACTTGAAGAGTCGTAAATTATCAGGAGACCTCATATTTTATGCAGTCCCTAAGCCCCTCGGGGATGACCTAGAAGGAGGACTTCTGGAATGCTTAGCGTCATGTTCCCCTCACCAATGTGTGGATAGCTCCATGTAGGGCAGAGGCTAAATCATAAAGCGCTATGAACGTCAGCCTGGGAAATCAGGAACCCCCCACCCTCAGCCAGCCGAGAGCCAATGGGAGTGAATTCAGCTGTGAGGAAACAGAGGCGCTCGTAAGCTTTGCCACTTGGAGGCTGTGTGTAAACCGTTTGTGAAAGAGAGCAATAGGTCCATCCATAGTGCTCAGAGGGAAAACTTTTTGTTCTCATTTGATGGGATGCAAAGATACCCATTTTCCGTGATGGGCGAAGTGAATCTCAGAGGCTTGTGGCTAAGACAGTAGCAGTGGCATGAAGGTAAGCCTGACTGCTAAGCCCACGCTCTTCCTAAGTTGGCCTGGCATTAGTGTTTGATTGTAATGTCCCTGCTGAAGATAATGAGTGAATTCACAAGAACCTGCCAATATTGGCTAATAACAGGGAGAAGACAGTGCAGTATCCTTCATTCAATGTGTGAAGCAGAGGAGAGCTTTTCAGAAGTATGTCTCATGGATGATAGTGATCCTTGCAGCTTTCTTTGGACGTGATGAGTTGGCAGCATCTTGTCCAACCTAGAGATTGAAAGGAAATGAGCGATAAAGAGGATGCAAATGGGTATTCCTTCATGTACCAACACAGAGATGGCTTAGTACAAAACCCCATTTAATTCCAAGTACATATCATTTTGCCTCTTTGTTACCCATAAATTCTAGGAAAAGTTATTGTATTTACACGGAAAGTATCAGCAAGGTACACTTATTTATGCATGAGAACCTACAATTGGTTGGACCCTATAACCCAGTAGCAAAGAGCCCATCCACCCCTTGCTTGACCCATTTGCCTTGAACGGAAAAGGCTCTGGGTTATGCAGGTACTGTGGATCCCCTTGGTACAGGGATTCTGTTTCATTTCTTGAATCAGACCCACACAGTCTCACTATGTTTGAAAAGAGACAGATCTGAGTCTCTGTGGATCAAATGTTTTTACTAATCCCGTTCCACTCTTGGTATATCTAATTCCATGTCCCATCTGATTTTCTGTGTTCTTTCTAAAGGCTTAAATTATGAACATAGAGTGTGACCCTCTTAAAGGTAAGGAACTTGGTGAAGTAGAAGGCTTTCAGTAAAATTTTAGTATAGGAATGAAGGACCTGGATTTCACTTCTGTTTCTACCAGCTATTTGTTACACAACCTCTCTGAGCCTCAGTTTAAGTATCAATAAAATGTAGATACCTGCTGTAGCTACCTCCCACAGTTTTTGTGGGCTCAAATGAGGTAATGTCTATAAAGTTGCTCATTATTCTCTTTATTAATTCTTTTATGATTTAGTAGCTTCTTTTGTTGGTGGGAGGAATTCAATCAGTGTTGCTACTACGTAGTTACCTCTAATTCTGGACTAGGTTTTTTTATTCCCCTTCAGGCCTATTTCTTCCAGTGTTCAGTAGAAATGATAAGGCAGAGTGGAGTAAAGAACTAAACATACGTCCTGTGATTAAATCATACTAATTTATATGAGTTCATCATCCAATATTAGCAGAAACCAGGTTATAGAAAATAGTAACCTAAACCAGAGATAACAAATAAGTTGGCATTGGGTACCTGAAACAGTGTGGTAAGAAATATTCTGATGCTGTGGCTGGATGGAAAGAGTGCTGTGCTTCAGTTTCAAAGACTGAGATATAATTCACATATAACATTGTGTAGGTTTGCGTATAGCGTGTTGACTGCATACATTTTTAAAGATTTTATTTATTTGAGAGAGAAAGAGAGAGTGAGCGAGCATGAACAAGGATGGGGAGAGGCAGAGGAAAAAGCAGACTCCCCACTGAGCAGGGAGACCGATGTGGGACTGGATCCCTGGACCCCGAGATCAGGACCTGAGCCAAAGGCAGACACTTAACCAACTGAGCCACCTAGGTGCCCATCTGCATTCATTTATATATTGCAACATGGTTATTACCCTAACACCTGTATCATGTCATAATAATTACCAGTTCTTTTGGTGGCAAGGACATTTAAGATTTAGTCTCCTAGCAGTTTTGAGGTCTGTAGTATAGTCTTGTTGACCATAATCACTATTCTGTGTGTTGGATCTCCAGAACTCACTCAGCTTCTCATGCACTGTGCATTGACATGTGCAGTCGACACAGAATTAAAGAGTAGGCACATGTACCATCCTGGATTAGATCATCTTTGAGACCCATTCTCAGTACTCTAATTCTGCAAAAGTGGATTCCTTCTTTAATTTAATTTTTTCTAAGATTTTATTTATTTATTTGACAGAGAGAGATCACAAGTAGAGAGGCAGGCAGAGAGAGAGGGGGAAGCAGGCTCCCCACTGAGCAGAGAGCCCGATGCGGGGCTCGATCCCAAGACCCTGAGATGGTGACTTGAGCCGAAGGCAGAGGCTTTAACCCACTGAACCACCTATGCACCACTAATTTTATTTTTTTAAAGATTTTATTTATTCATTCATTTATTTTAGAGAAAGAGTACAGCTGGGGGGAGGAAGAGCAGAGACAGAGGAAGAGGGAGAAAAGGAAAGAATCTCAGGCTGACTGCTGAGTGAGGAGCCCACCGAGAAGCTCGATCTCATGACCCTGGATTAAAACCAGGAGTCGATCACTAAACTAGTAGTGCCACCGAGGTGCCCCCCCCCCGCCTTTAATTTTGAAAGTATTGGAGGCCTCATCTTAGTGAGTGTTGTGGATGTTGTAGAGAAGGCACACTTCTGACAGGGAAACTGGATTTAAGGCAGCTGCATTGTAACAGCGGTGTTGTGTCTATTTTAAACACCAAAGGGCAACATGAGCTTATGACACTGTGGGGAAACCAAGGGCCAGAAGGAAAGAAGCTACTTTGCCAACTATTCAAACTTTGCAGAGCAATGTAAGAGTTACCTAGGGGCAGGGATGGGTACATATGCTGTGGGTTCTGAACTCTTACAATTTGGGGCACTTTTTTTTTAAGAAAAATAATATGAATTTGAAGAAAACAAAATCTGATACAAGCTTCATACAAGTCCCATGGGTCCTGAATTTTAAACTTCATTAATTTCACAGTTAATCCACCTCTACTTAGGGTGGCTTAAAAAATCTTAAAAAATATGTTTCCTGGCCCCACTCTATACATTTTGACTGATTATAGCTGGGTCTCAGAAATAATATATTTTAAATAAATATTTTATTATGTTATGGCTGGGCTGATGTGAGGAAAATAAAATAGTAGTACAAATACCTACCTATTTCCTGACACATAAAAGAAACACCGATATTTGCTTCATAAGTGAAGCAGCTCCCTGACTTTCAGCACTTATATATGAACCTCATTTTCTCCAAGCAAATGACATAAACCATACAGAGACCACTTACCTTCTTGGGCTGAGACTCAGGCTGGGATTCAGCTGCCCCAGGTTGCTGGCCTGCCTTCCTTTGCCTTCTCCATAACAGCTGGCGTTGGCAGAGTTCTCTGGTTCCTCGGCATTGACTCTGAAGGAAAAAAGTGACTGGTATTAATTTTAGGTGGCTGGTATGCATTTGGTTACCTTCCAAACCTCCTGTCAGACCATTTAAAGAAAAGTGTCATTTCTAAAGAAAACACTCCATCTCATTGGATCCATCCTCTGTAGAGGATGTCCAAGGACAGGAGCGGGCAGGAACTCACATTCAGCAAGCACCACCAATGCGCCAGGTGCCTTTCACACAGGATCTTAATTAACCTTCAAAAGCACCATAAAAGGAAAATATCATTAGTCCCATTTAACTGATGAGCCAAATCTTATTGGGAAAATCAAGCAACTTTCTCAAAGCCACTCAGCTAGTGAATGTGAGTGGCAGTTCTATCCAAACCCCAAAGTCAGTGCTTTTTTCATTATGTGAACCTGCCTCTGGAACAGAAGAAGAAAGTATAAACATTTTTTTTTTAAAGTAAGCTCCATGCCCAGCATGGAGCCCAATGCAGGACTTGAACTCACAGCCCTGAGATCAAGACCTGAGCTGGGATCAAGAGTTAGGTGCTTAACCACCTGAGCCACCCAGGCAGCCCCAGAAGAAAGTCCAGGGACCCAATACATCCACAAACTTACAGGGCATGGAACTTCAAAAATGACAAACACTATAATGGCAACTCCACTGAGCAACAGGGTGATAGCAATCAGAAATTTGACCACAATGCTCCATTTCTGCCTCTTCTTTAGGTTCTCATCTGTGTCTAAAAGGAGAGAGAGGAGGAGAAGAAGGAGAAGAGAGAACCTGAGAGAAGGAAGAGATTGATACTCTGACTTGAAATTCTTCTAGGTCTCCAGACTAATAGGGGTCCAGCCCGATGCAGAGATAATAGGCTGAATTTCCAATTCAGACTCAGAGTCAGGAGTGGGGTGGTCCTCATGGGCTCTGCTCTAACCTCCTTCACAGCCTCTTCCCAATGAGTCACACTCCCTGGGATTTGGGATTGGCCATGATCAAGTAGGAGTGATTCTTGCATTGCTTTCAGGGGAGGAGGGGGTGGGTACGCAAGGAGTTCTGAACTCGTCTTTTACCAGCAGCACCCTCTCGGTCTCTTCCCTTGTGCTCAGACAGACATACTGTGGAATCAGAAAACCACCTTCCCTGTGCTTTGCTTGACTGTAGTGCGGAGTAGGAGGAAAAAGGTGATTTGGCATTTCTTTTGGGTCAAAAGGCAAACTTAGGGATAAATGCCTTATATGCATCTTGTTATTACTAATCTTATATTTACATCTCTCCCATGAGAACTGGGATGTAAGCTAAACAGAATTCGAGTCCTGACCAATTTAGGGAGAGCCATTTCCTAAAAACAGTGCAGATGAAAGCATGCACTTGTTTATTGTCCTCATTGTAATGATGCTTAGCTTTAAATGTTGTCCGTCTATACACACAATGGCTGCAATCCCCACCACACAAATATGATTCATTCTGTCCCCCAAAGTGGCCACAAGCTCACTTGTGTGGAGGTAAAAGATTATTAATAGTGTCAAACTACATACACTTCTGGGACCTTCTTTAGAGAAGCTGATTTTTCTTTCCATAAGAAATGGAGTGATTTTCTGATGTAAAATCCATGTAATTTCTCAGCCTCCCAGAAAATCCTAGAAAACTCAAACTCATGTTGGGGCTAAAAGTGTTTCTTTTCCTGTCTATTCTTATCTCACCCCTATTTATTCTGTACCTTCTTTCAAAGGGCTAGAAAAATCATCAGTACTTGTAGTTTTCTCTCCTTCTTTATTCCCAGGAGGTATGGAGGTGATGGTGGTGGAAAAAGTCTCCAGTGCAGCCCTCATCACTGCATAGACCTTATATTGGGAGATCCCTGGTAAAAAAGCTATAAAACAAGAAAGAAACAATGAAAAAACAACTGAGAAAACATCATCCTGCCTTTGTTTTACCTGAAGAAACCCTATTTCTGCCCAGCTGATACTAAACTTGTAATGTGGCCCCACTGATCTGTCCATAGGTTTAGGGAGTAGGCACAAAATATGCCAAGAGTAAATGAGGATAGAGATACTAATAAGAGATATGGATTAAATCCCCAAGGAGGCCTTGACTAATGTAGGTTCAAAGTGAAGGAGTAGACCATATCGTGTTTATCATTCTTAAGGCTGTAATAATAATGACAGAGGGTGTAACACTGTTGAAAGTTTCCTCCTTTAAAAAAGTTGGCTCCAAAGTCCAAGGAAGAATGTGAAATACCATAATTTGCCTTAATGCTTGCTGCAGGTCTATCTAACTGAAGTCTTAAGTCAACTTCTTTGAGAGATGTTTGGGGAAAGCAAGGGAGGTGAAAGAAAGAGAGACCACCCAGCTTCATGCACTCCTCAATTTCATTCTTTTTTTTTTTTTTTTTAAGATTTTATTTATTTAGGGGCACCTGGGTGGCTCAGTCGTTGAGCGTCTGCCTTCAGCTCGGGTCATGATCCCAATGTCCTGGGATCAAGCCCCACATCGGGCTCCCTGCTCCTCGGGAAGCCTGCTTCTTTCTCTCCCACTTCCACTGCTTGTGTTCCCTCTCTTGCTGTGTCTGTCTGTCAAATAAATAAACAAAAATCTTAGAAAAAAATATTTTATTTATTTATTTGGCAGAAGTAGGCAGAGAGGCAGGCGGGAGAGGGGGAAGCAGGCTCCCTGCTGAGCAGAGACCCCCCCCCCCC
>RCUC01119126.1:0-88088 GCA_003697995.1 Taxidea taxus jeffersonii
TTTTTTTTTTTTTTTTAAGATTTTATTTATTTGTCAGAGAGAGAGAGCAGGAGCGAGCACAGGCAGACAGAATGGCAGGCAGAGGCAGAGGGAGAAGCAGGCTCCCTGCTGAGCGAGGAGCCTGATGTGGGACTCAATCCCAGGACGCTGGGATCATGACCTGAGCCCAAGGCAGCCACTTAACCAACTGAGCCACCCAGGCGTCCCTCCTCCCTCCAAGTTTTTATTTAAATTCCAGTTAGTTAACATACACTATACTAATTTCAGGTGTAGAATTTAGTGATTAAACACACCCGTGTTTTAAAGTCACCGTTATTTGGGGCTTTTCTGTTATTGCAGCTGAGCCAAATCTAACTGAAGGATGGAATAAAAAAATAGAGATGGTGTTAGCTACAGAAGAATGCTCTTTTCTTTGAGGCAGGAGGGAAGAGTTAATATATGAAGCAGAGAATGTGAATGCAAGGAAATTAAAGTGGGTGGAAGAAAAGAAGGGCTTTTGGATGGATAACATCAATCTTCTCTGTAGATAGAAGTTTCATCTGCTTAGAGGGATGGAAAGGTTTAGATTGATCCTTGTGGGGAATGTGGTAAGGAAAAAAAGGAAGGAATTTTTTTTTTAAAGATTATATATTTGAGAGAGAGAGCATGAGTAGCAAGGAGAGGCAGAGGGAGAGGGAGAAAGACTCCCTGCTAAGCAGGGAGCCTAATGTGGGACTCAATCCCAGGACTCTGAGATCATGATCTGAGCCGAAGGCGAATGCTTAACTGACTGAGCCACCCAGGCACCTCAAAGAAGAAATTTTAGTATGGCCATGTAGTAATGAGACTATGTAAGAGGAAGAACATTAAACAGGCTAGGTTTCAAGAGAAGGTAGAACTGGTGTAGAGGAAGGAAAGTGAAACTATTGGAGTTATATGCATAACTCATTAACTCTACAACAACTTTAATACCAGCAAATGCATGGAAATGAAATTAAGATCACAGGAGTGGGTATAGAAAATTGGAGAATATTAGAAAATCAATGTGTAATATTCACTTGCAAGCACAGCCACTTTAAACAAAAACTCCCAAACATTACAATCTAACAAGATTAAGAAACAAAATACAACAATTAAAATGTCAGTACATATTCATAATCTGAGAAGACTGAGCTGATCTACTATCAACAGGTTGGCTGGTAATAAGCAAAACTGCAATGTGTTCTGTTTTTGTTTTATGTGGGCTTGCCAGGTCTGCTCTGTTTCCATTTCTATTTTTTTGCCACCCTCCTTACCCAATGTGGATTTATGACAAATACCCAATTTTAGGTAAATATAGTATGAAAATACAGTAGTTATCACTCAGGCCCAAAGGGAAACTCTCCCTTGATAGTCAATATTTTACTAATTAAACCCTTAAACTGAAGGGTTGACTCTCCCTGCAATTTCAGGCATTAACCAAAGGATGAGTTTTAGTTTATGAACCTTCTAAAAAGAAAACGTTTAGTTATTCTGCATTATTACATGTAAAACATTAAACTTTGGCATGTAAGATGGTTCCCAGTGATCCCATCTCCCAGTTTCAAACCCTAGAGTGGGGGCTTGACCAGGTGATAAAGAATGTCAAAAGCGATGGGTATCCCTTTCATGATTAGGTTGCCAAAAAAGCTGGCTTCCATCTTGCACCCTCTCACCTGCTCATTCTGTGGGAAGCTAGTTGCATGTTATGAGCCGTCCTATGGAGGGCCATGTGTCAAGGAAATGAGGGAGGCCTCT
Source organism: Taxidea taxus jeffersonii (assembly GCA_003697995.1). Taxonomy (NCBI): domain Eukaryota; kingdom Metazoa; phylum Chordata; class Mammalia; order Carnivora; family Mustelidae; genus Taxidea; species Taxidea taxus. The sequence goes on from RCUC01119126.1 coordinate 1,756, forward strand.
TGGCCTATAGCCAGCAAGGAATTCAGTTCAGCCAACAACTATATGAGCGAACTTGGAAGTAGACCCACCTTAGTCAAGTTTATAGGTGAGACTGTAGTCCCAGCGGACACTTTGACTGCACCCTTTTGAGACACCGTAAGGTATCCAGAAACAGCAATAAATTATCAAATAATTTTGTCTGTTCTTTCATGTCTACCTTCTTTCACTCAGCATGTGTCTGAGATTCATGTTACTGTATATAATTTTTATTGCTTAGTATCCATTGTATGATTATAATACAGTTCATTTATCCACTCAACTGTTAATAGCATTTGGATGGGTTCCAGTGTTCAGCTATTATGAATAAAGTGCTGTTACATTTATATATGTCTTTTTTGGACATGTATTTTTATTTCTCTTGAGTAAATACCTAGGAGAATAATTGCTTGGTCATATGGTAAGTGAACATTGAATTTTATAAGAAATGCTAAGGTATTTTCCATAGTAGTCATACCATTTTACATCCCCACCAGCAATATGAGTCCTGCTTGCTCCACATCCTTGTCAACACTTGCTGTCAGTCTTTTAAAATTGTAACTATTTTGTATTCTAGTGGTTTCCTTGTGGTTTTAAATTGCATTTCCCTGAAAATGGTGTTAAATACTTTTAATGTTTAATTGGCTATTCGTGTTTTCGTTGGAGAAAAATATGTTCTAATCTTTTGCCTATTTTTTATTGGGTTGTCCTATTAAGAAGTTATAAGAGTTCTTTATGCAATCTGATTACAAGACTATTATAGACACAATTTACAAATATTTTCTCTTATTCTGTGGGGGGTGTCTCTTCACTTTCTTGACAGTGTCCTTTGAAGTGCAATTTAAAAAAATTGATTATGCCTTATTTTTCACCAGAAATATGTATTGGAATTATTTTACCAGTCTGTGGCTTATATTTTCACTTTTTTTTTTTTTAAAGGAAGGACTTTTTTTTAAAAAAAGATTTTATTTACTTATTTGACAGATGGGTAGAGAGAAAGCACAGGTAGGCAGAGTGGCAGGCAAAGGGAGAGGGAGGCACAGGCTCTTCATCAAGCAGGGATCCCATGCAGGGCTCGATCCCAGGACTCTGGGATCATAGCCCGAGCTGAAGGCAGCCACTCAACTGACTGAGCCACCCAAGCACCCCATATTTTCACTTTCTTAAGTGTCTTTTGAGAAACAGAAGATTTAAATTTTTATTAAATCCAGTTATCAGTGTTTTCTTTTTATGGTTTTTTATCAAAAAGCTTTGCATGGGGGGCGCCTGGGTGGCTCAGTGGATTAAGCCGCTGCCTTCGGCTCGGGTCATGATCTCAGGGTTCTGGGATCAAGCCCCGAGTCGGGCTCTCTGCTCTTCGGGGAGCCTGCTTCCTCCTCTCTCTCTGCCTGCCTCTCTGCCTACTTTTGATCTCTGTCTGTCAAATAAATAAATAAAAATAAAATCTTTAAAAAAAAAAAAAAGCTTTGCATGGGACGCCTGGGTGGTTTAGTGGTTAATCGTCTGCCTTTGGCTCAGGTCATGAGCCCAGAGTCCTGGGATTAAGGCCCGCATCCCGTTCCCTGCTTGGCAGGAAGCCTGCCTCTCCCTCTCCCACCCCCCCTGCTTGTGTTCCTTCTCTCGCTCTCTGTGTCAAATAAATAAATAAAATCTTAAAAAAAAAGCTTTGCAGCCAGTTTTAATTTTCCTGCTTTGTTCTAATCTCATACACATCAAAGTAAGATGAAATTTTCAACTAAAAAGAAAAAAGACATTTCCGTCTAGGGAAGGAAATCGAGAGTTTCATCAGGAAGAGTATATATGCTGGAAATCAATAGAATATTATCTTCAAATTGCTCAGGGAAAGTATTTGGAAACTTAGAATTCCATAATGTCAAATGATCAACGGGGGTGGGGGTTCAGGTGGTAGGAAAAGAAAAAATGAAACAAGATGGGATCGAGAGGGAGACAAACCAAAAGAGACTCTTAATGTCATAAAACAAACTGAGGGGGGTGGGGGGGGAGAGGGGTTGGGAGAGGGTGGTGGGGTTACATTATATGTTTAAATAAAAAAGCTTAAATTAAAAAAAAAAAAAAGACTGAAAACAAAGGGGCACCTGGGTGGCTTAGTGGGTTAAAGCCTCTCCCTTCGGCTCAGGTCGTGATCCCAGGGTCCTGGGATCCAGCCCCACATCAGGTTCTCTGCTCAGCAGGGAGCCTGCTTCCTCCTCTCTCTCTGCCTGCTTCTCTGCCTACTTGTGATCTCTGTCAAATAAATAAGTAAAATCTTAAAAAAAAAAAGATTGAGAACAAAATGAAGACGTTTTCAGGCAAATAGGACTTAGAAAGTTTACTGTGCCAAAGACCTTCAGTGAAAGAATTACTAATGACACACTTAAGAAAAAAGCAAACTTAAATGGAGTAGGATCCAATAACCAACAGTGAGAAAAGAAACAACAAAAACAGATCTGGGTCAAAGTAATGCATATTGTAAAACATGAACCTTTCAAAATAATGGACCAACAGACACATACAAATCTTGTATGACATTTTATACATTTATTCATTGTTGAGAGATACATATTAAAGTTTTGTTTGGCTTTTCTGGTAGTGAGACTATAACAGCCATATCCTATTTGGGGGACTTGGATAAGTTTTAGCTTCTCTTTTTTTTGTTTAAGGTAAGATATTACGTTTCCAACCTTACATACTCTTGTCTCAACAGAAGCGGTACCTTTCTATCCGTAGGGCAAGCTCTTTAAGAAAGTGTTTTCACTGAATTTCTAAAGTTTACATATAAATTGTTCATATTCAGTAAAAGCCTATTTACAAACAAGGCAAACAAAGGTCTCTGTCAGAATATCCACTCATTGTCTCATCCTACTCTAAGGCTAATTTCTTCAAGGGGAGCCTCCTAGCAGTAGATATTCCTTAGCTCCATTTCCTTCTATATGCCCCCAATCCCTTTTCCCCACTTTGATCATTAACAGATGGCCTCTACTGCTCTTGTTCATGTACAGATCTCTCTCCCCCCACCACATATGCCATGTGCTCCTTGAAGACAGAGGTTCTTTATTACTTGTGTCTGTCTGCCAATATTTTACACAGTTGCTGGCATATAGTAAGCTTTTGATAACTCTTTGAAAGAAGGAATGCATGAATAGCTTTATGGCTTGGATATTTAAAAATTATTCATAATTTATTTTCAAATCATACTCAATTTGAGTTCAAATAGGTCAAAATCAATATAATACTCCAGGATGCTTTCAACTATTCAAACAACTCAAACAATATACAACACACTTTATTTTAATTAGGTAATTCATAATACTCAAAATATAGGTGAAATTAAAGACTATTATAAATATTTATTAATGCTTTCTATTTTGCCTGTAATTTATAATACACCATTATAGACACATAAAAGTAGAATTATCTAATGAAAACATTTTCCTAAGTGTATTTCTAATTCTGAAAACTATAAAAAAATATTAATGAAAGTTATGTTACAGTTTTCAAAAATATGACATATCCCATCAACAACTTTATGGGAGAATGACAGGTACGAGTTCTGGTATATTAGGAAGTTACCTTTAAAAAATATGCTCAGAATCACAAGTTGGTATATTTGATTATGAAAACAAATGATTGAAATTCTCATTAAAACAACTTCAAATTTCTCTAAATGTACAATTGGCAAAGAGATGAACTGTTGATCATTTTCACTCCCCCAATACTGAAAATGCTGGGTGGAAAAGTTGGAAGAAAATTTGTTCAAAAATGAGATGTAATTAAATGAATCTTAGACCTTTTATGACTGAAAACTGAGTTACTAGTTGGCTCTAGTAGGGAGAAGTCTGACCATTCATTCAAAATAGAGTAACTTTATTTCCCATTCCACACATCGCTGTTTAAAAGATCTTCTTTGAGAACAGAAAAATTATAGCTATTTGTGATCCAATTTAGCACTGGCTATCTCTAAATGGATACTCTTCTAGCATACTGGCACAATGTAGTCTGCAGAATTTACACCATGTGAACATATTTTATAAGACATCTTGGTTCTTCTGGTGACTACAGTTTCTTGGATGAGAATATAAGATAGACTCATTACAGAACAAATTCTAAGTTACAGTACATTGTGTTAATGTAAGGCTCCAGTGTATTTTGGAAATGTAATAGACTGTAGCTTCTTTTCATGTTTACTAGAAAAAAACACAATTATATAATTCTTTCTACCTTGAGTCATTGGATACACCTCTCCCCAGAAGACATATCTGTTATACATACACTATTGATAACTTAGCTTTCGGCTTCAAGCAATTATTTGGTAGTATTACTGTTCTTCATTTTATGGCTTTTTAAACATTAAGTCCTTAAATATTTGAAAAGCATTCGCTATATTCTGATAGTTTACAAAAAAAAAAAAAGATGTGAACACCAGCTTGCAAATTTGTCAAGTCTTGAAAAATCATTTTTTAAAAAATGGTTATTCAATAACAGAAATTAGAGGTACAGAAGTGAAACATACAAAAAACTCATTTTAAAATTCCATACATACATGATCCCCTTCACAAAATGAATCTATAATCTTGTTTCTTTATCAAGAAAAGAGAGGTATGGATCAATTAGTAACATAAGTTTTTTTTTTCATTTTCAAAATAACCCTTCAAACAATCCATTTTTATAAGTCTAGGGTTTTAAAAAGGGATGAATGTGATATAAAGTTCCCTCTTAAAATATCTTGACCAATTCACTGTTTAGGCTTAAATTAAAATGAGCATTTGTTTAAAGACTTATGTTGGTTGTATGAAAAAATGTTGCACATTTCCAAATAAAAAAGTTAACTATATACATTCAATAACATTACATACAATTAATATAAAGGCTATATAAGGTTTTAGGAAGGCCTAAGTCCAAATGAATTTTATAGCAAGTAAATCAGCTGAATTCATGTTATAATTTTAATGATCAAATTACCCAAAGAGTAAACTACAAAAGCTTATTTAGGATAGGAAAAGTCTCATGTATTTACCTTTTATTTTTTTAAAAGATCTATTATTTGAGAGAGAGAAAGAGAGAGCCCCCCCCCCCCCACCTGTCACACGCATGTCCACATGCACTGGGGCAGAGGGAGAGGGAGAGAGAGGATCCCCAGCAGATTCTGGCACTGAGAGTCAGAGCCCCACGTGGGGTTTGATCTCATGACCCTGAGATCATGACCTGAGCCAAACCAAGACTCCGACACTTAACCAACTGCACCATCCAGGTGCCCCTAGTGTATTTATTTTGAATATGGAACACTTTTCTTTTAAGTTGAAAAAACTTGAGCACAAAATATTTTTATGTATTAGTATTTTTAAAAGATTTTATTATATATTTGTGTGTGTGAGAGAGAGAGAGAGCATGAGCAGGGGGGAGGAGCAGAGGGAGAAGCAAACTCACTGCTGAGTAGGGAGCCTGATGCAGGATTCAATCTCAGGACCCCAGGATCATGGCCTGAGCGGAAGGAAGACGCTTAACTGACTGAGCCACCAGGCGCCAAACGGTAGTTTCTTTTTAAATAAACCATGTATTAAGACACATGGTTTAAAAGTACTGATTGACATACAAGAGGTTTTTGAAGAACTTTTAAAACTATTGGGGTTACAGATACAAATTTACAGAACTAGGGAGACCTGTAGTCTATATCAAAGGCCACACCTTATTTATTTGCTATTTTCTGGTTCTTAAACTAATGAAGAATTATAATTAATAATCTATAACTTCTCCTAGTTCTAAAGTTTTGATTATATTATTTTGCTTTTAAATATAGTTAAGACCATGTCTCAAAAAAAGTTGTCTAAATAGACAATGTTGCCCTTGAATTAAAGATATTTTTTCACTCTTTTCTGGCTGTTGGTCCCTCCAAGTCAGTCATTAGTGGGGAGCAAATATTACATATTTTACTCAACTGATTCTGACTCTCTGTGACCCCCACTTTCTCCCCAGAGCCTCCAGTGCCCAGCACATGGTAAACACTCCATACTTAATGAATATTCTTGAATGAACAGCAAAATATTAAGGATGAATCAAGTATTAAGAAGAATCTGGAGATGGTAACAGTTGCTTTTATAAAACCCTCAAATAATAATTTCAAAGCTTCTAGTCTTTTTCAGATTTACTTTGGTTTGTCTTGGAAATAACAGCAAGGAAAATATGGCACAACAATAGAAGATTAAATCATTATAGGTAAACTACAACTAGGACAGTTAAGTTTAAGTTTTCATTCATGTATTGAAGAAATGAATTTTACCTACCCTACTAGTAGATCCCAGCTACTCTGGGATATAATCATCTTATCAATAACAGAAAAAATATCTTCCAGTATTTCAGTTTTTATAATTGTAATTAAATTGCTTAGTTACACTACAGAATAAGAAGCCATTAATTAATTTTTGGAAATAAGAAATATGTATATACATTACCCTGATACCTAAGCCCAAAATATATCTAACAACAATTTTTCTTGATTTCTATTAGTCATAAAAATAAAGGAAAAATATATTGCAGGTATTTTCTTTATAGACAATTTCAATTAGAAAACAATAGTTTAATGAAAACACATGAGTAAACTGATAGGGAGGCAAGAGAAGTATTCAAAACTTGACAGATAACACATTGTCAAATATAACTTAAGAATATCAGCCTCCATGACACCGTTTACAAGCAGTAACTGATTTTTATACATCTCAATTCTTTCTTATATTCAAGGAAATACAAGTCAGTAGGTTATGATCCTAAGTCTTAGTTAAGAACCCCTTCTTTTAGCTTGTAAAATGTAGCCTTTGGATTTGATAATTCCTCTGCTTTTAACAATGACGGAGTACCGCAGTAGCCACAGGGGCACCCACTCCTGTGCCTGGATGTCAGGGATGCTTTCCTGAAGAGCTTCTTGGAAACTGGCTTCAGAAAGCAGTTCTTAAAACAAACAAGTAAAAACCCAAAGTGTTAAGTTTGAAAATAACAGCACCTTACCATGTAGGTAAGCATTTAAATACAACCAAAGAAAACAATTCAAAATCAAATGTAAAATTTGCTTTTCCTTCATGTGCGCTATGAATCTAAACCAGAATATCAAGAAGATCCAGGCAGTTCTTCAGAAAGTCCCTATATCTCTATCCCAGCCTATTTGATTCGCAACCTCTGCTGAGTGGAGCCTGCATTTTTTTTTTTTAAGACTTTCAGGCAATTCTAATGTAGAGCCAGTGAAAATACAGGAGAGTACATACATAGGAGAAAAAGGAACGGTACCCCATAATCCTATGAACCAGAGACAGATTACTTCCATTGCCATGTATATCCTTCCAACATTCTTCCTGTACCTTTCCATATCTCAAAAACTGAAAGTCATGCGGTAGTTACAACCTAACTTACTTATCTTTTCAGCTTTTATTATGAATCTTCTCATGTAATTAAATATTCTGTAGAAGCATTTTTAATAATTATCCAGATACTACATTATATAGATATCATAATTTATACATTTCCTCATTGTTGATCAAAAAATTTAGGTTTTTCATAGTATTTTGCTAATAAAATGCTATGCTGAACATCTTTAAAATGTATGCCTGACAAAGTCGAAGTACAAGTACATTTTGAAGGCTTGATGGACAGTATATTGCCAATTGCTTTCCAAAAAGATACTTCTACTAGCAGTTGATAATGTTAGAGTCCCAATCTTACCATATCCTCACGAGCACCAGCAATCATTTAAAAACTCTTTGGCAATGGTTATATTTTTATTTGCATCGCTTTGATGAAATAATTATTTTCTAATTCCACATTGATGTCCACAGCCCTTGACTCCTGCTCCAATGTACTACTCCCCAGCTCACTGCCTCTTCTCCAGCCACACTGGCCTCATACCTGTACCCTGAAATCCCCAAGCACACTAACACTTTGGGGCCTTTGAATCAGCTTCTCCCGCTTCCCTAAACGCTCTTGTTCCAGATTCTCACAGGGCTCTTACCCTTCCTGCAGGTCTGATTAATGTCTCCTTAGCAGAGAGGCCTGATTAGCCCTATATAAAACAACCCCTAAGCTGGGCACTCTTTTTCTCCCTCAGCCAATTTTTCTCCATAGCACATACTACCATTTCTCACATTTAATATTTACCTTGTTGTCTATCCCCTCCCAACAAAATATAAATTGCACGAGGGTTGGAATTTATCTGACTTGGTCCTTATAGTCCTAGTACTTTGAATAATGAAACACTGTAGGTACCCAATGTCTGTTAAATCAATCAAGTAATATGGAAAGATTCTACCAGGTCAGAACCCACGACTCAGACAGAGACTAAGTGACCAACTATACACTATGGTTTGGGAGTGCTAAAGACCCACCAGACCCAAAAGAACTGCTGTGATATTTGAGTAACATCAATAGTAAACTCTCAGTAAATATTAGCCATTATCATGTGCCAGGCACTTTTCTGAGTATTTTACATGTATTAGCTCCTTTAATCTCCATATTAACCCTAGAAGATAGATAATATTCTCTCCTTTTCTAGGGGGCAACTGAGACAGAGAGGTTAGATAACTTGCCCAAGTCATGCAGCCAGTAAATGGCAGCTTTCATAAATGGAAGGCAAGTATCTCTTTGGAAAAGGAACATGAACATGAATTTATCAGTCTATCTGACAGAGAACAGGACCTGGAGGGAATGAAGCATAAGGTAGATCAGATTTAATGGGAACGAGGGGAGGGTAAAACAAATAAAAAGGGGAAGGTTCTGAGTCAGGATCACCTACTTCACAATTTCACCCTGAAAGCATTTAAACTGTTACCACAACTTCTAGGACAAAGAGTAATGGAAAATAAGCACTTTCTGAAGAATAGGGTAATTTTAGCATAGGCGATGGGCTTTAAAGGGAACTTATAAACATAACTCTATTTTAGATGACAAGTAGAGTTAAATGTTTTACAAACTGATTGCTTAAAAAATAAAATATGACACATAATCAGAGAACTATGCTATTCATCAACTTAACTATGTACTTTTAAATTAACTATGTGAGCTCTTTAGAATCAGTAAACACCATAAATCTTTTAAGAAAAAGAATTGCTTCATGGATTTATTAATGGTATAAGCAGGATCAGCCTATAAATTCTAATCAAAGGGTTTAGGATTAAAATTAGGAAGACATCCAAATGTCAAGTTATGTCATTAAAGCAAAAGCATACCAAAAAGGATTAAACCTCTCTTCTCATATGTATATGCAATATATTTTGCAATAACAACAATGCATTAGCACATACCCTCATGCAAATATCTAGATACCAATGAAATAAAATATCAGACACCTTAGTCTTTTCCTATTTCCTTTCCTACTAGAAAAAGGGTTTTTTTCAAGTGGAGCTAGAACGTGATGCAGGCTCAACCATCAGCTGTTGATAATAATTACTATTGGAAGAGCCTCCCCCAGCCTCCTTATCTGTTTACTTAAAAAAGTAAACAGATAAATGATATAGTATCTGCCAACATATAGAAAGTTGGAAATTAAATGGTTTATGTTTCAGAATAAATAGGCATAGAAATTTTTGTTACCTTTTGACTAAGATGACTTTTTTTTCATTATTTATGAAAATAATTACTGAAGGGAGAGGCAAAAGTCATTATCTCCTATTCTGGTATCATTTAAATGGAAACTGATAAGAAAGTAAGGTTTTCAGACTGAAATACTACAATGCTAATATCTCAAATCAGAAGGATAGTACAGTATAGGGGGAAAGGTCCCAATTCAGCCAGAACCAAGTCCAAGTTTAAACTTTGTCCCGTGACAGCTGGGTGACTTTGGCTAGTTTCTTAAATTCTGAGGCTCTTATTTCCTCAACAGTAAAATGCCTAGTTTCAGCTGTTGTGAGGATTACAGGTTACCCCTCTAAGGCATTTAGCATGATGCCTAACATTTGAGGGGCAAAAACTATTAAAACTCTTCCTCTTCCTATAAAACAGTGAAAAAATGAGAATGGGGCAGACTGCTAAATAAATAGGTATAAAATGTAAAACATTCTCTTCCTAGCTTTCCTATTTACCCTGTAAAATGTAGATAAAACACACTATAGAAGGCGGATAAGCCATTCTCATTAATCAAATGGTGTTTCTGACTGGCACCAAACATATAGGTCTTGAGAGTAATGATTAATAAAATACCTAATCAATTACCTATCCTACGATGCTTAAATTTCAAATTAAATTTTATCTGCCTCTCTTTCCAAATATTTACCCCTTTTAACTAAGTGACTGTTTGGTACAATTTTTGCTGTACTACACAAGATTTTATATGATACTATTTAGAATATCTTAAAAGGTCTTTTTTGTGTATCATAGTATTTATAAACTTCAACAGACTGGATGTTCAGAAAATGATCTCTTCAATTTTTTTTCTCATTGATAGACTAAAGCTTTCTGAAACTAAATGTATACATATTTTGGACTAACTATGAAGAAAAACTGTAGATTTAAAAAATTTTAAAAATTGTACATTTATCATTGTACAAAATTAAAAATTACATTTTAACAAGTAGTTTCTTGTAAGATAAAAAGCTCATGACCAATCAACAAATGAAAATCTCAGTATTACCTTTTGGATCATTATGAGTCAATAGCTGTATGTCAAACTGTTTAGCAAATGCAGTCAGGTCAGGTGGCATCACACAGCAGGAGGCAAGATTAACTTGGTTACTATTTGGTTTTACCTAGAGGCAAAAAAAATCATGACATTGCACTAAATTAAGTACTACAAAAATTGGAAAGCAATGAAAGAACACAATTTTAGAAAATATGAAAGATTTCATATTTTATAGTGCTTAAAATTTATAAAACATTGCTATATGAATATACTTATTAATGTATGCTTTTTAAACTCATGTTAGTGATAACAGGGAAAGGATAGCTCTAGGAGGGGGGAAGGCCAATATAGTGCTATACCCTTAGAAACTTTATTCCTGCAATCTAATACACTTGCCTCAGAAACAAATATGGTTCTAAGTGATGATTTCACCTTATGAGGGAATAGGTCTTAAAGGTAAAGGATCAAATAGAAATGATAAGAACATTTAGCATTAAAGTATCAAATATGGTTATAAATCAGGCGTATTTTGAAAAAGAATTAGATAATTTCTAATAGCTGCTCTGGTTAATTTACAGATACATTCCAGATCACCCAAGTCTCTCTAGTAGAATCTTAGCCATATTCTGGCTCTCATTAAATTAAAGGGAGAAGGGACAATACTTTCCCAAAGGTCTTCCTGTCTATAAGAAACTGAAAGCTCTGCAAAGAGAAGGCTAGGGATCAAGTAAAAGGAATAAAGAAAAATACAAAGAGTAAAGGTAAAATACTGGTAAGCACCTTCCCTAAATAATATTGTACGTTATTAGAGGCCAGAGGGTGGTAGTGATTAATTTGTGACGCCTATTCCTTATTGAATTCTATGAACCAAAAGTCTTTTATACTTTTAAATAAGAGCAAAATATTTGTTACATATGATATTCCCTCGCCTAAGAAATCAGAACCAAGACCTAATCATATCTAAAGAAAAATATATTTTTATCACAAAAGTAAAACTGAAGGAAATAGCTTGAATTCATTTTGGCTATAAATGCTTCAGCACACATTTTCTAGTGTTTTTTTCACTCCTTTTAAAGGAGATTAATACTAAGGTCAATTAAATATATATTTGAGATGAAAAAGGCCAGTGCTTTAGATAAAGCTTGCCAAACTCCATTGAGAATAGCCCCCCGTGAGTGTCCAGCATGACACTGAACAGTGTGAAGCAAAGACTCAAGGACAGGCCCCTCCCAGAGCACTTGTGATCTAGCTGTGCTTTACCTGTGCCCACTGATACAGCTGTTCCAACTGAGTTTTGTCTAGATCAGAGGTACCTATCGCAACAATCTTTTTGCTCTGAACCAAGTTTTCTAATTCTTCCCAGTAAGGCTGCAAATGCTCCAAGGAGAGATTAACTCCATCTTCAATAGGAGGTGAAGCAATGATCACAGAATCCAGCTGTGCGACTCCAAGAACTGAACAGGCTAATGTGAAGGAAAACAGGATAAATATTTGCTACATAATGAAAATGAGCATTTCTAATGTCCCTCATGTATCCCACTAAATTTTGTCTATAAAGTTCACTGTTTTTCTTATTTGGATTATTTCATTCAGTTTCATAATTTACCTACCATTTAGAACACTGCCATCCCTTAAAAAATTATAAATCCCTGTTCATCTACTTGGTCTGTGTGGCAGACTGATCAGTTTCTTTGACCTGCTTCCTTCCTAGGGACTCACAGCTCTGACAGTCCTTCTAAGGGGAACAGTCTCTTTGTTTCCTAGGCCCCAAGAATTTTTTGGTAACTTCTTTATCTTCAAATTTTCTTCTCCAGTTCTATTAGTATCTTGTATGGATGATCACAAGAATTCTGACCTCGTATTCTATAATTGGTAGTCATGGCAAACAACAGCTTTGAGACTCTGAAAAACTAAATTTATGGTCCTAATCTATAGAGGTAGATAATTTAATTTCTGTAAAAATAACTTAAAGGGTTTATTTTAAATGATTATTGTTCATTCCATAGTTATAGTAAAGAGCTAACTATTTAAGTGTTTAACACCTATAATACTGGAAGAATATTTTAAAAGAAAAAATGTTGAATTGTAATATAACAATAATCTAACCAAGTAAACAAAGATGAGAATGCTTGCTTTGTTACTGTGGCGTTGGTGGTCATGGGATTTTATCTATAGTACTATAAGGGCTAAGAAATATGGTTAAGGAGAACTTTATCTCCAAACATATAGTTAACATTACATTAACATCTTTTACATTCCTCATATATATCAAAATATGAACCTACATAAATCAATGTGATCTGACAGAAGCCTTAAGAAATTAGGCTAGAACTTTAAAAAGTAAAATTGGAATGAGCTCATCTTCTTTTTCACTTGGTCCTGAACACAAGATACAACTAATATACTTACACTAATTTTTTTAAAAAGATTTTATTTATTTATTTGACAGAGATCACAAGTAGGCAGAGAGGCAGGCAGAGAGAGAGGAGGAAGCAGGCTCCCTGCTGAGCAGAGAGCCCAATGTGGGGCTCGATCTCAGGACCCTGGGATCATGACCTGAGCCGAAGGCAGAGGCTTTAACCCACTGAGCCACCCAGGCACCCCACACCTATACTAATTTAAAGTTATGAAAGTCGGGTGCCTGGGCGGTTCAGTCGGTTAAACATCTGCCTTTGGCTCAGGTCATGATCCCAGGGTTCTGGAATCGACCCACATCAGGCTCCCTGCTTAGTGAGGAGCCCGCTTCTCCCTCTCCCACTCCCCCTGCTTATGCTCCCTTCCCTACTGTCTCCCTCTCTGTCAAATAAATAAAATCTTTAAAAAGATATAAAGTTATGGAGGTAAAAAGTTAAGTTTTTGCTTACCCATGTCAACTGCATTTCTCATGGATGATGAAGAGTTTGATCCTACAATGAACAGTTTTGCTGGGTAACAAAAGAAAACAAAACTGATTACTACATTTTGGTAACATTTTACTAGACAGTATCAACACTGCCCACAATACTAAGTTGACAGAGAATCCTGAATGAATTATCTTTTCTTTCCTACTCACATAATTTTATGGTTTTCATTTTAAGACACAAAAGTACCTTTCCATTGTGATTTTTAAATTACATGCCAATTGCCAAAAAATATCCGTTTGTCAAAACAAAAAAGCAAATACTAATTTTCCATTTATTAGAAGGCAGGTCACACAAATATACAAATTACCCAAAATGTACATTTTAATGAATTAAATATTAATGGAAATGGAACATATTATGTACATTCTCCAATAAACTAAAATTAATAAAAGGCTATGCTAAAATTGCTTGTAATGTGAAGAAAAACAAAAAGAAAACCTCACAATCCCACCTTCCTAATACAGTCATTTTAATTTTTAGACATTAGCTTCTAGCTTTTGGTCATATGGGGCAGGGTATAATATTTATTCTACTTCTATTTAGTTTACCTTTATGTAATCTTTTTTTACAACCTTATGAAGTTTTTAGTTCTCTTGACATTTTTTTTTTAAATCATAGTAGTAATATATATTCACTCTAGAAATGAGAAAAACCGAGCAGAGGGGTATTGGGGAATGTGGTAACTGGGCAATGGGCCTTAGGAAGGGCAAGTGATGTAAGGAGCCCTGGGTCTTATATAAGACTGATGAATCAATTGAACTCTACCTCTGAAACTAGCAATATATGTCAATTAATTGAATTTAAATTTTAAAAAATGGGGAAAAAACAGAAATGAGAAAAACCCAAGAGTAGAAAAATAGACTCAAAAAAATTGCCAACAGTCTGTCTCATCACTGAATGCAGTTACTGTTTTTATTTTTGTTTACTCTATTTTTAATGAATAATTTTACATACTCATTTTTAACGGCTGAATATTATTCTATAATTTTGATAGGGTATAATTCAAATGATTTCCTACTTTTTGAACATTTACATTAGTTCCAGTTTTTTGTTATCACATACAATGCTAAAATAAACATCTTGTAACTTTGTTCAACTTTCTGCTGAAGCATTTCCCAAAGACAAACTGTCAGAAATGTGTATGAGTCAAAAGGTATGCTCTTCTTTGTGGATCTTTTTTTTTTTAAAGATTTTATTTATTTATTTGAGAGAGAGAGAGTGCGAGAGCATAGAGGAGGGCAGAAGGAGAGGGAGAGGCAGATTCCTCACTGAGCATGGCAGGATTCGGGCCCAATCCTAGGACTCTGAGATCAGATGTTTGACTGAGCCACCCAGGTGCCCTGAATTTTGTTCTATTTTACTTACTTCCTACTTTTACATAAAAAGTACCAGTTTACTAGCCAACTAAAACTTAACTAAAAACTTAACTTTAACTAGCCAACTAAACTTAACTAAAACTTAAGAATTGCTCTCTTGGGGCGCCTGGGAGGCTCAGTGGGTTAAAGCCTCTGCCTTCAGGTCAGGTCATGATTCCAGGGTCCTGGGATGGAGCCCCACATGCATGCATCGGGCTCTTTGCTCAGCAGGGAGCCTGCTTCCCTTCCTCTCTTTCTGCCTGCCTCTCTGCCTACTTGTGATCTGTCTGTCAAATAAATAAATAAAATCTTAAAAAAAAAATTGCTCTCCTAACAACATACGACACTATCAAAAATAGAGTTTTTGCTAATTTAGTATGTATAATATATACCTATCCAGGACTGCATTAATTGGTATTTCTTTGGTTACCGGGAAAGCAGAGTAGTTTTCCATTAAAACTGAGGCTTTAATTTGATTCAAACTCAAATTTATTTATATAGATTTACTTTATGTAAATTAAAATCACTATTTTAATCTACTATTCAAAATCTAAATTTACTCAGTAGACAAATAGGTAGAGTAGTAGTAGAGAAAATCAGAAAAGGGAATGGAGAGAAAAGGGGGCTAATGAAATATCTATATGTAACTCGCCTGGTATTCAACAAACATAACAAATTTACCTTGTACATTTATTTGTCCTTTTCCTTTATACTGCTGGATAATCCTCTTAAAGCATTGCTTTCCTCACTGGATTTCTCTATTTAAGTCATCACCACCCCCCTACCAACCAGGTGAGAGTCAATCTTCACCACTTTAGTCCACCCATAGCTCCAATAATTATACTCCATGAAACCCTCCCTACCACTATCCCTCTTGCCATGAATTTGTGCCATTTGAAATGGCCTCCTTTCTCTGAAACGAGAGGCATTCTAGGTAGAGAAAGGAAAGCTCTTCATATGGGGAGAATTTTGATATATCAAAAATTTCAAGCCTTCTAGGAACTGAGAACAACCTGTAAGAGCTTCAAGATGGATCTAAACCATGAGGAACTGCAATCAACCACAGAGAAGAGGTTGCTTTTAATTCCTTTCCAACACAAACAGCAATGTGAAATTGATAGAAAGAAATGGGTTTTGGAGTCAGACATACATGGATGGATTCCTGGTTCAACCACTTACTGGTTATATGACAACTTTCAAGTTATTTAACATCACTTGTTCAATGGGGATAATTTTACCTTGTAGAATTGTTTTGAGAACCATGTGAAGAAATATAACCAAAATGCACTAAGCATGGTGCCTGGTATAAAACAAGACTCAATAAATGGTAATTATGGAGTCAAAAAAACAATGCCCTATCTCATCTTACATGTCCACGCTAATCAAAAATAACAACCAACACAAAACTACAAATGGTAGTAAGTTAACAGCTACTTAGCACTTAACTTTTTGCTAAGCACTGTGCTAAGTGCATTTTTAAAAATTTTATTGAATTTACAAAGAATCATGTGAAACAGACACATCCCTATTTTACAGATGAGAAAATGAGGCTCAGAGAAGTTGAATAACTTGTTAGCCCAAGATTATACCAGTCAGTAATCTGCATACCGAAGAATTTCAATCTAGTTAAGTTCATGCCTTTTTTTTTTTTTAAAAGATTTTTATTTATTTATTTATTTGATAGACAGAGATCACAAGTAGGCAGAGAGGCAGAGAGAGGAGGAGGCAGGCTGTCCGCAAAGCAGAGAGCCCGATGCGGGGCTCGATCCCACGACCCTGGGATCATGACCCGAGCCGAAGGCAGTGGCTTTAACCCCCTGAGCCACCCAGGCGCCCCAAGTTCAAGCTTTTAATGACTATTCTAGGCTGACTGTAAGCTGAGGGCAAGAACAGCTCATCTCTTCATTTTTTTATTCCTTGAGCTTAGCATGGTCTCTGGTAAATACTCAATACATTTGTTGAATGGGTATAACATAGATTTTATTTCTCTTCATGCGACGTGTCGCCCAGGCTTCGATCTATACTTCCAGGCAACTTCAGCCATTGCTCAGCAGTGTTCCAACAGGAAGGGAGGGCCTATGCTTGCTTTGGATAGACACTGCTCTTAAGCCTTCCCTTTATTCTTTCCATTTCCTCCACCTTAATTTCCTGAAGTCTGACATATAAATTAATGAGACCATGATGAAGAACAGGAAGGTGAGATCTTCCGACTCCACTTAAGGAGCCAAAACTGACCTCCTATAACTTTCTCTTGGGAGTTTCCATTATGTTTAAAAAAGAATATATAGGGGTGCCTAGGTGGCTCAGTTGGTTAAGTGTCTGCCTTCACAGCTCAGGTCATGATACCAGAGTCCTGGGATCAAGCTACCCGTTCAGCAGAGTCTGCTTCTCCCATGCCTCCCCACTTGTGTGCGCTCGCTCACTCTCTCTCTCTCTCTCTCTCACTTGCTCTCTATCTCAAATAAATAAATAAAATCTTTAAAGAAAAGAATCTTTATATTTCTCACACTTAGTGACTGAGTCACTCATTACCAGAAGCAAAGAAAGGCTTTTCCTCCCTGCCTGACAAAACCTCACTATCATTTCCACCGTATAACAAAATAAGTTGTAAAGGCTGGACTTACCAGAAACTTTCATTTCTTCTCTTTCATCAGGATTTATCTTTTCCACTGCATGAGATACGGTACATTCCAAGACATCTGGAAATTCCTACAATAAACAATGTTTACAATAAATATAAAATTAATGTTTTTAATTAGCTATATGATTTCTATTGTCCATAATGCCCTTTAGAAACAGGGAACCCATAAGATAACAGGGTTCTTTACCTGATATCTGGATAGGCTTCATAAGGTTTGTAAAGCCCTGAAACAAAGGTAAAATGCTCTGTGTGTGTCCATTTTCCGGGGAAGAGGATCTCATTTTAATCAGGTGCTCAGAGGAAGGCAAGATAAAAAAACCCAAACAAATGGTGGGGGGGGGGGCAGCATGTGAGGAGTTAGAACTACTAACACAGTATATAATTTTACTTAAAAAATGAAAGCAATGAAAAATGATAAATATTTACCCACTCTGCATAATGACATGTTAAAAGCTTCCTATATTAATCACAAACATTTTAAACCAAGACTTTTTTTTCTGAGTGCAATAAAAAAAGTAAAGGCAATTCTAATGCATTATAATTAATAATTTATGAGGAATATGGTAAGATGTTAGTACATATAAATCAGGACTATATTAACTCACATTTACAAGATTAAAACAAAGTAAACAGTGAGGCCTTTCCCATAATTCTTGAGCACATTACAATGCCTGGCACATATCAAGGGCTTAGTAAGTGTTTGTCAGTCATGCATAAAGAGAGGCAAATGGTCATTTCAGAGAAACAGAGACTGATAGAAGACATTAATCAACATCTGCCTAGCTGCTATAGAGTTTAAACTTCCAGAATGCCCACAGCAACAACTCTTTCCAGCACATGTCCTCATCCATAGTTTTAAAGTAGTCGACATAATTTGTTATGAGCCTTTGGCTCAGCTGGATCCCAAAGAGTGGTTTGCAGACAGGTGGTGTGTATATTAACATTTATGGTAAGTCATTTATAAACACTTAATGAAATACCCAGTGTATCCCTCAAAACTGACATTAAAAAATTATTTCTAGTCACTTTTTATTATGATACTCTACCAAAGCAATTTAACAACCAAAACTGTTAAATAGTCATTTCTTTATTAGACCAAATATAAACTGGAACACAGTGAAGAAAGTGTGATGGGAATTAAGCACAGAGAATCCTGGTATCTAGTCTAGTTGCAGAGTTGGTGACACATCCTGTATTTTATGTTTTATGCTTCAGCATACTGGGTCAGACAGCCATCTCAGTAATTCAGCCACAGGGAATTTTGTGCTAATTGCCTATTTGACTTCCCTGTCAAAATTGGGGAAATTAATTTCCTACTTACTGCACTTTCCTTTTGACCTACATAATTTCTTCATTCACATTTTACTTACCCTGACCAAATCAGGGCTGATTTGGGAACTCCACTCATTCAAGGTCTTTTGGATACAATCTCGAAGCTGTAAAAGGAATGCATTTTGAAACCATTAATCAAATTCTATACACTCTGCTGTACTTCTACAGTGAGAATATACTGATAAATTAGTTGAAAAAGATGTGAATAGGAAAAATCATAAAAACCAAAATTTTAGTTCTATAGGGTTTATATTTTCTTCAACAAAGACAAGTTTATTTTTTATTTTTTTTTAAAGATTTTATTTATTTATTTGACAGAGATCACAAGTAGGCAGAGACGTAGGCAGAGAGAGAGGGAGGAAGCAGGCTCTCTGCTGAGCAGAGAGTCCAATGCGGGGCTCTATCCCAGGACCCTGAGATCATGACCTGAGCTTCTCAAAGGCAGATATTTTAACCCACTGAGCCACCCAGGCGCCCCCAAAGAGAAGTTTATATCTGTTTTCATCTTAACCTTCAAATGTTGAAGTAAAACAGTAATCTATTTTTAAAGTGTCTTTGTACCAATGAAAGTTTAAGTAAGGCTTTGAGAAATAAAAGCATTCACAAAAAAACAAAAATTTTCAAGAATAAGGTTTATAAATGGAGGAACACGAGTTGAAGCTCAGGGAGCCTCAGTAAAATTAATATTAACCACTATGAGAGAATCCTTAAAGACAAATAAATGATCTTAAGTGTGGCCAGAGGAACTCCATTATTCACCTGATGTGTTCATTAAAAATTCCAGTTCCTGAGCCCCATCCTAGACTGCTGAATTACTCTAAGGGCAGCAAAACTTGCATTTTAACAAGCATCCCAAGAAATCAACATGTAATGTCTGACAACCACCACAGTCCTATCTTACATAAGTCAACTTGCATTATGTCAGCCCGTGTATCATTTCCTAACACGCATACCTCCAACTGGCCTTCAGTGTTTTCTTGTACAAACAAACTTATTTACACTAACATTACAGTATTTGTAAATCCATTAAAGTGTTCATGCATCTTTCATTTCTTATGACAGTGTATTTCAGACTTGTCTGATAAAGTGCCAAAGTAAGACCTACATACATTCACGTAGAGAGTATGGGCCTAAATACATATAACAGAACAAAAAATTTACAAAACAGTACGTTCATTACATATGAGGCACTCTGATGGCTTCTATTCTATTAATTAGGAAAAAAAAATGCCGTTCTATGGCTCACCAAACTGATTTATGACCTCTAATGGGCAACACTAGCAATTTGAAATCACTACCTTATGAACATCAAGGACACAGTGCTTTGCATTCTGTGGGCAATCAATGAAAAAAATAAATGAGTAACTGCAAAAGTACTTTCCTAGTAGCAATAACAAGGACTACACTTCTGAACTCACTGATGTATGATTTCTGATGATAAAAACTGACACAGCACTCTACTGCTTTTATCTTAGTACAGATAATTAATACAGATAATTACAAGGGATAAGTGGTTTATCAGTTTAAGAGCTCAGAGTCTACATTACACTTCATAAGCCACAACAAAAACGGTATGTTCCATCCATAATAACCCACATGAATTCAATCTACAACATCTCTATTTTCATGGGAAATGTATTTATAATAATATTTAAGATACTAAATAAAAATTAGTTGATAATTATTCCAGACAGAATTTTAAGTCAATATTCTTTTCAAAAGTGGTAAAAGTTGGGGCAGCAAGACTAGAAGTTAACAATTCTATCAGGAATAATTTGGCTCAAATCATGGGAGAATTTTAAGAATTTTCCTCTGGAAGGACGGCTTACTTGCATACTTAAGGCTTTCCTGATAAAAAGCTCAATTCAGGAAGGTAAGTACATTTTCAGAGTATTCAGCCCCTTCTTGAAACCATTTCTTTCATTAGTCTTGGATTCCACAAATGTCAGGACAAATCACAGAACAATGTTACAATGAGAAATCCATTGGCTATATCAAAAACATAATGATTTCTAATCTTTTATTATCTATACTGACATATCATTAACCTTGTATTTTGTTCTCTTCATTTTTATCAAATGTGCATAGGATCACTGAAGTAAGTATCATCATAATGTAGTATATCATTAGATCTGGAGTCTTACAAGAATTTTAAATATACTTTATGATTCACCTGCCCAAATACTCTTAAAAACTGAGCAAAACAGTCCTATAATGGCTCATTTAAAAAATAAGATTTGATTTCATAAAGTTCTAGTGAAAAAAAAAATTTGGGCTCTCTGTTCAGCAGGCAGCCTGCTTCCTTTCCTCTCTCTCTGCCTGCCTCTCTGCCTACTTATGATCTTTGTCTGTCAAATAAAAAATAAATAGGAAAAAAAATCTTTAAATAAAGGTAATGGAATTTTTTAAAATACACATTAGAACTATAAGAGACCTTTTAGGAAACCTAATCTAACTCTCTACTCAATGTTTAGATTTTCTTAATGAATGATTTATTCAGTTTCTTTATTCCACAAGGCTAAACTGTTTCAAGTAGCGTATCCCAATTTGGAGCTCTGTTTGTTATAGTTTTGTTTTGTTTTACATGGAAATAAAAAATGTCTCTCCTAACTAAACTGTCTTTTTTCTTACAATATGCTGCCCTATCTTCAAGTTTTCCAGCTTATTTTGTCCCTCTTATGTAGCACCTCCCCCCTAAAAAACCAAACTAGATTTAGTCCTTCGAACAATGTTTTCCAAACTGTGGAGTGTGACTCACTACATTAAGAAATAAAGAGTTTTAAAAAATTAAAATAGGATGTAAAAAGGCAGAATACACAGTATATACTAAAGGTTAATATATCCATAAAACCTTTGAGACAGATTTAGCAGCTTTATTGAAATATAATTCACACACAAAATTCACTTACTTTAGGTGCATATTTCCATGATTTTTAGAGGGTTTGTGAAGAGTTTTACAGAGCTGTGCAGCTATCACCACTATCCAATTTTAGAACATGTCCATGTGCCCATTAGCAATCACTACCCACCCATTCTTACTCCAGCCCAAGGCAACCACTAATCCTACTTTCTGTCCTTATGGACTATGAACTATAGATTGTAAGGTAAAATTTCTTACTGGGTTTGCGAAAGTCAAAACATTTCAAAGGCCAATACTTTAAAGCATCCTGTAGTGAAACAAGAGGGCAAAAATTTCACCCAATATTGTCAATATATATGGAAAATAGTATATTGAGCCAGCATTTCTGGGAGGAAATTGAAAGAACAGAACTAAGTATAGAAATATTTATTTGGGGGAGAAATAGTCAAAGTGCAGCGGTTTAAACAAAAATGGTACAGACTGAGATGGATGGAACCTGGTCACAGAATAATGGTACAGAGTTTGGTTCTTATTAAAGTTACAACCAAGAGTTCTCATCTGATGGGTGTTCACAGGCCCAGAGCATACTCAGAGGGATGCCATGGGCTGCTGCATAGTATATCACCAACATCTTATATAAAAGCGCCCAAACTGCTTAGGAATACAGCTGATACTATAATATGGCATAGGACATTTTTCTTTTAATCAAGATTTGTTTAAAATCTTGATAAAAAGGGGCGCCTGGGTGGCTCAGTCGGTTAAGCGTCTGCCTTCACTAGGGTCATGATTCTGGGGTCCTGAGATCCAGCTCCACCATTAGGCTCTCTGCTCAGCGGGGAACCTGCTTCTCCCTCTCCCTCTGCTTGCTGCTCTGCCTACGTGTGCTCTATCAAATAAACAGATAAAATCCTGGTAAAAAGGGAGATAAATGCCTCCATGGTGAGCATTGTCCTAGATTACCTCTTTTAATCCTCACAGTGAGTTGATGAAGACTGTACCATTATCCAACTTCGGAGTTATGTAAACAGACTCAGAGAAGGTAACTTTCCCAAAGTCACACAGCTCCTAAATTAAAGGTTTGCTTTTATTCACGGTTACTTGTCAGTACGGACACCGTCCCATACCAGCGGTATGCCTCCGCAATTCACCGGGCACTCTGACTCTCCACTCAGGAACGAGCCGCTACGGCCCGAATATGTAGCACATGTGTAATTTCAGATTAGTCTCTGCCACCTCAAACTAGCGATGAGTCTTCCGGCAAATAAAGTGAGGAAGATTAAATTGCAGCAAGAAAAATGCATACCTTATTCCAAAGTCGAATGTGAGTGTTAAGTCCAGTATCTCATAGCAACAGAGTGACTACTGCCAGCAGCCTCAGAGCTAAGTGGATTATTATTACTACCTTCACCTGAATCCTGGAAAAGCGAACCTCTGAAACCTACGTCTTCCCATGGTCGCGGTGTGGGGGGAAGAGGGGGTGAGAGGCTGGGAGGGAAGTGCTGGTCCTCTCTGCACCGCCCTGGCCCTCGCAACGAAGAGGGGTCCAGTACGTTGGCGAGTTCGCCGTCGGCCGGGAGCACAGATGGACGCGTCCCTCGGGATGAATTTGCACCTGCCGAGTGTTTTAAGGCACGCGCCCCCCGCTACAGGTTTGGAGGCGACGTCGCAACCCCAGCGGCCCCAGCCTCCTCGCGCCGGCGGAGCCCAGGAGCGCGCCTCACCCGGCGCCCCGAGCCCGCCCGCCCGCCCGCCTTCCCCGCCCGGCGCTGCTTCCCTCTGGGAGCCTCCCGGCCCGCGGCCTGCCCGGGAGCCCCGCGCCTCTCACCTCCTCGCTGTGCGTGGACGGGCACTTCTTCCGCAGGCGACCCCAGTTGAGCAGGTTTCCCGTCTGCAGGTGCAGGGTGCGGGCCCGCGCCAGCAGCGCCCCCGCCGCGCGGCTGTCGGTGCCCATGGCAGCGGCCGACGCAGGCGGGCCGGGCGGCAACCCGGCAGCAGGCGAGGAAAGAGGCCGCCCCACTGGACGCGGTGCCCGAGGCCGGAGAGCCGAGCGCGAGGCTGGCTGCCCCAGGCGGCGGGACCTCGGCCTGCGCTCGGGACCGAGGGAGGCCGGACGGTGGCGGAGCGGCTACCCGGGAAGGACGCGCTGGCTGCGGCGGCTGCTGCTATTGCGGCCGCCGCCGGAGAGTTGACTCCCAACTAAAGGGACCGTTTCCTGGAAGACAATGACTAAGCAGAAATCGCGCCTGAGAAAGTGCTTGGTAACCGTTACCCGTCCCACGGTGGGGCCGGGCGGGGCGGGGCGCCGTGAGAACAGCGGGACGGACGCCCGCCCGCGGGTGACTGGCCTTTGGCCTGTGGCGGGCGTGGCGCCGGGCGGCGGGTGCGCGGCGGAGTGAGCGCGGGTCGCGTGGGGCGGAGCTGCGCGGGCCGCGGCGGTAGGCAGGGCTCCCCCTGCCGGTCAGAAGACTGCGCGCCGGCCGGTGCCCCCTCCGCCTAGCGTTGCCAGCGGCCCTCGCGTCTCGCCTCCCAGCCAATGGGCGGTCGCGCTGGTGATTTCCTTCCACACCTCTTTAAAAAGACAGCGAAATCCCCTACCAAGGCTTCGAAATACGAGTTGGTTTTAGTTTTCAAAAGCGGGTGTTAAGGCAAAGTGCCGCTTCATGCTTGTTTACCTCTTAGTTCATTTTCTTTCTTTCCTTTCTTCCTTCCTTCCTTTCTCTCTCTCTCTTCCTTTCTTCCTCTCTTTCTTTCTTTACTTTCTCACAGTCTTACCCCGGGAGCTGCGCGTTTTTCTTCATGTTCATTCATGACAGGTCTAATGACTTACACTATTTGCTGGACAGGACCTGAAGTCCACGAGTAAGACTTAATCTTTGCGTTTAAGAAGCTAAAACTCCAGTTCCAAAAATAAGGCCTAAGTATATGAAACAGTATCTTAGGGCAGTTTCCAGATGAGTTCAGATTAAAGAGAACACTGCATCCGGTGAGATCAGAGATTTTACCAGCCATTCCCGTAGACATCGTTGTGATTCTTTTCTCCTATTAAATTTCAAGCATGGTAGCCTTGGTATGACTCTCAAATTGAACATTGATTGAGCTTTCCTCAAGAAACTTTTACCTTTGTTAAAAGAAATCAGATCTATTAAAAGGTACAATTCTATTACAGGATAAATTCCAGTTGGTAGGAATTCGGGGTGAAGTGGAAAAGAAGCTCCTTCTAGTAGGTGGCTAGAGATTGAGCCTGATTTTGAGTAAATTTATGTTGGCTGAGTGAAGGTAAGAATTCTTTGAAGAGAAGGGTAATGCCAGAAGCAGGAACAAGCGTGGGGTATTTTAATTAATATAAACATTTGATCCTTATGTTGAATTTCCTGTGGCATCATTTTTTTAAAAGATTTTATTTATTTATTTGACAGAGAGAGATCACAAGTAGGCAGAGAGGCAGGCAGAGAAAGAGGAGGAAGCAGGCTCCCCGCTGAGCAGAGAGCCCGCTGCGGGACTCCAACCCAGGACCCTGAGATCATGATCTGAGCCGAAGGCAGAGGCTTAACCCACTGAGCCACCCAGGCACCCTGTGGCATCATTTTTTGACTCCTTGTATATTCTCTAATACCACGGAAATAATTCTTGATTAAAACTTAGAGTTGTTCCTCCTAAACTATTAGACCTGATCTCTTTCTGGGAATGTATATAGCGTATGGGTCACGGACATAAAGCTGTGTGGCTTGCAAACCTGTCTTTACCAGGTACTGGCTATTTTAACTTAGGTCACTTAGTCTCTCTGTTTCACTTTCTCGAGTCTGGGCCAGATGATAGTTTAAACCATATGAAATTGCTGATAATTGACCATTTTGACCTACAGAAATGGTCAGGTGCCATTGTTCCCCCGATATAGTATGTACCACACTGAGTAGAAGTGAGGAATCAGCTTACTAAAAGCCCTTAGGAGAGTATTTGGCTCATGGTAAAGGTTCAGTAAGTGAGAGCTATTAGTAATGCTTCCACTCTTTCTCCCTTACAGTCCACTTCTCACAACATTGGCAAATTCAGGACATGAAATCACAGCAGCTTGTGTTGTGTTTTTAAAGTTTACGTTATGTAAACTCATTTACTCTTCATAGCAACTCAGATAAATAACTTATTGAAAATCTCACTATTAGTAAGTGTTGGGGCCCCAATCAAAACCTAGATCCCTTATCTTCAATCTCCTTACTCTTGCACACTACAGTTTACTTTTGACACAAAAGTGTGTTTATTGAGGTGATTTTAATGATTGTGTGTGTGCATGATTTATGTGCTTTTTATGCTTGTACAGCTTTAAAAAAAACCATACATTATAGTTATTGATACCCTTATTATAGAACCATAGTTTTGAGAAAGGGAAACATAATCTTCTAAATTTATTTGGTGGCAAAAACAAAAAAATAAAAATCAGAGGAACTTTATTGTATACAGTTACTTTGAAGGAATCTTTCTATAGAGGAGGAGTAATATTGCTGACATTTCCATCTTTGAGAATAGTGTGATTCCGGTTTTATGTGCTTTAATATTTTTCAGCAAATGTTTGTAAATATAAAAATCACTAATATCCACTGCTCTCTTTTCATTCTCTTTGACCTTTCCAGGATCTGATATTATTGTCGCTGTCTCCCTTTGAGAACCACTTTCCTCAACTGGCTTACAGTACACTGCACCCTAGTTTCCATAATATATTTGATCACTGAACATTTAAATGCTTTTTTTTTTTTTAAGATTTTATTTATTTATTTGATTGACAGAGATCACAAGTAGACAGAGAGGCAGAGAGAGAGAGGAGGAAGCAGGCTGTCCGCAGAGCAGAGAGCCCGATGCGGGGCTCGATCCCAGGACCCTGGGATCACGACCCGAGCCGAAGGCAGCGGCTTTAACCCACTGAGCCACCCAGGCGCCCCTGAACATTTAAAAAAATCATAATGAACTATTGGAAGCCCATCAGGAGCTCATGAGGTGTAAGTGTTTAAATTTAAAGCAAACAGAAAAAAGGTTCTCATGGATGAATTCTTACAGGAAGTGATCACATTTTTATTCACACAGTGTTTGCACTTTATACAAGAATAAACAAAATGTGAGAACTAAAATTCATTTTACCTTATTAAGGGATGACCTGATGCACCTTATTCTTTTTTTTTTTTTAAGATTTTATTTATTTATTTGTCAGAGAGAGAGCGAACGAGCACAGGCAGACAGAGTGGCAGGCAGAGGCAGAGGAAGAAGCAGGCTCCCTGCTGAGCAAGGAACCCGATGTGGGACTCCATCCCAGGACACTGAGATCATGACCTGAGCCGAGGGCAGCTGCTTAACCAACTGAGCCACCCAGGCATCCCAGCTTTTTGTTTCTTTATAAACAAATCTGACATTCTTTTCCTTTAGGACTTCAGCCTTTGGTGCTATGCTTAGAAAAGCCTTTGTACCACAAGGTAACATAAACATCTTCTATTTTCTGCTAGTACTTTCACTGCCCCAGTTTCTACACTCAATCTAGATTCATTTGGATTTTTGGGGGGCACAGGATATGAAATAGGTATATCTAATTCATATACATACTTGGGTTTGTTTCTAGTCTTTCAATTCTCTTCTATTTGTCTGTTTCCATCCAGTGGCACACTCTCATGTTACTTTATTTTAATCTTGTAGTATGAGTTCATTTATATTGATAAAACTATGCTATACCATTTGAGGAATACCTACATACATAGGTATTAAAATTAGAAAGTAAAGAAAAGAAGTGGTTGTTAAAATATTCAGGACAGTGGCCACTTTGGAGAGTGAGGGCAGGGTTGTGAATTGAGAGATGCACACGACTGGCTTCTGGAATGCTGTGGAAATTTTACTTTCTGACCTGGGGAACGTTACACAGGAGTTCACCTTATAATAATTCAAGCTGCACCAATGTTTTACTTACTTTGCCTGTAAAAATGTCTCACAATTTAGGAATGCTCTTAGAAATTCTTACTGCACTCAGAGTAGCTTTTAAGCATTTTTTTTAAAGAGGATTTTTAAAATAGCCAGGGGGTGGATCCTTATACAGTTGACCTTGGAACACCACAGGAGTTGGGGTGCTGACCCCGCACAAAGTTGAAAATCCACACACCACCTTTGGCTTCCCCCAAACTGAACTAATAATGGCCTACTGTTAACCAGAAGCCTAACTGATAATGTAAGCAGTTGGTTAGTGCATATTTTGCATGTTATATGCATGATATACTGTATTCTTACAATATGGTGAGCTAGAGAAAAGAATGGTATTAAGAATATCATGAGAAAATACATTTATAGTACTATACTGTATTTATTGAAAATAAAACCACACATAAATGGACCCACAGTTCAACCCTGTTACTCAAGGATCAACTGTCCTTGGAAAGGCTGGATGACATAGATAGAAACATTATATTATTCTGGAATTCTTCATAGTTCACAGAAGCAGGAGGTCTGCAAGGGTGTTTGTTCAAACCCTCCAAACCTTCTCCCTTAACACATTCAGACTTTCAGATCAGGCCCTCAGATGTCCCCCATGACCATCTTCCCATTCCTCCCGGTGTCCACACTCTGATTTAGGCAAGCACTACCTTGTGTCCAGCTCTTTCTACTCCTTCTGCCCAACCTCAGTAGCTTTCCCTGGTCTGTTTTTTCCCCCCTTTTTAAAAAAGCTTATTCATTTATTTAATTAGTTTAATTTAATTAATTTAACTATACCCAAGGTGGGGCTCGAACTCAGCACTCTGAGGTCAAGAGTCCCCTTCCTTCCCAGGGAGCCACCCAGGTTCCCCCCCACACACACACACCCCGGTCTGTCTTGGCCATTCTTTTTTTTTTTTTTAAAGATTTTATCTATTTATTTGTTAGAGAGCAAGCAAGCACAGGCAGACAGTGGTAGGCAGAGGCAGAGGGAGAAGCAGGCTCCCTGACGAGCAAGGAGCCCGATGTGGGACTCGATCCCAGGACGCTGGGATCATGACCTGAGCCGAAGGCAGCCACTTAACCAACTGAGCCACCCAGGCGTCCCTGTCTTGGCCATTCTTACCATCCTCCTCCCTACTGAGCTGAACTGCCAGACCACTGCTGGTGTGACAGTGGGGCCCCCATTACCAGGGCTGCTCACACACCCCTCCAGACCCAGTAAATCTTCTTGCCACCCACTTCTGGGGAGTCTCACTGCTGTTGGGCAGCATCTGAACTCTCTATGGACCTCGAACCTTTGACTCCTAGGTGTATCCTACACCTAAGGCGGCTGGACTCTATGGGCCACATTTCCAGCCTTCCGACTTTCCTATCTCAACATCCAAAAAAGCCCCACCTCCAACCATCTCACAGGCCTCTTGTTTGTGAAGCTCCCCTCGCCTCTGTTCTGTGCCACTCCGCCCATGCTCCCACTCTTTTCTTCCCCACAGGCAGGATTGGTTAGCATCTCCCTCAGATGCTCCATGCCCTTTTCTGCTCAGAGCTGGCTCTGAAATTGTCCATGACCTCCATGATAATGTCCAAACAGGTTAAGGCCCTCAGACCCCCTCCAGTCCTGTCCCAGGTCACTCCCCTGTGGGAATCTTCTGTTCCAACTGGACTCTCTCTTCTCCATGTCCTGCAACACCCAGACTGTTCTCCCCTCCACCCTAGCTGCCCTCCCCTTTATTTGCCGGTTGAACCCAGCTCTTCCTTCCATACTAACTTTCCGAGGCACTTCTTCTCCACAGAATGGTTCCTTATAATTCTAGCTAAACTTTCTGTTTACAGAGGGGCACCTTGCTGGCTGACTCAGCGGAGCATGGGACTCTTAATCTTGGGGTTGTAAATTCAAGCCCCACATGGTGTATAGAGATGACTTAAAAATAAGTTCTCAAAACCCCTCCAAATTACCCATACCAATTACCCCTCCAAATTACCCTCAAAACCCCTCCAAATTACCCATACCAAATTACTCATACCTCTGGACTTCTGTGACATTTAATTTCTATGAGCCTTTGTCAAGTGTGTCCTTAAATTCTCATTTTTGTATTTGCCAATCAATTATTAGCTTCTGGAGCTGAGGAGCTATTTCTTACACCGCTTCTATCCTAATCTCTCCCATCCTCTGGCGTTTCAGACCATTTGAATGCAGTAGGTTATTGGTGAGGACATGACTGAATGACTGATGGTGTTCTTAATTCAATTCAGAGTGGTCGTAGGATTTCCTGCTTTAAGCATCTATATGTTTACCTTCTTTTTTTTTTTTTTAAGATTTTATTTATTTATTTGACAGAGATCACAAGTAGACAGACAGGCAGAGAGAGAGGAAGGGAAGCAGGCTCCCTGCTGAGCAGAGAGCCTGATGCGGGGCTCGATCCCAGGACCCTGGGACCATGACCTGCGCTGAAGGGAGAGGCTTTAACCCACTGAGCCACCCAGGCACCCTGTTTACCTTCTTTATATCTTACTTTTCTGGCTTGAAACATGGTGATAATTTTATTCCATAGAAGAATGGGACAAAGCGAATTGGACAACACTTTCCAGTGTTGTGTTTTTATTATTGCTTCAAATAAATGTGTTTGCAAATTGCCATTTAAGAGAAGATGCGGTTTCTCTGGGGTGTGGCTGCATTCTCCACCTAACTTGTGGTAAAAGTTGATAGGGTTTGGATTCTGCTAGATAACTTAGGGGGAAAAAAAAACCCCACCTAACACACAATTTCAGTAAATTCTAGTTATTAAAGGCCCTTGGAGAGGGGACCTAAAAAGCTCTGTCTGCACAAGGGGAAGCAGGCAAGTGGTCTGTCCTTTAGAAGTTAGAGCCCTGTGCTGTGTACTCCATTAGACAATTCCTATACCCCTCTCCTTGCTGGACACCTTTCCCTGGAAGATCCACTGGCATCTCCAACTCTTGGCAGCTAAAGCTGGCTCCCTGTTTTCCCTCCTAAACTGTTCTGTATCTCGCTTAGTGCACCACCTTCTAGAAGTTTCTCCAGGAACCATGGGAGCCAGGGGAGCCCTCCAGTCCTCCTTTATGGCCCCCCCCATGCTGATTTTCTTTGTAAAAACTACTACTGTTTTCCATCACTGCTTTGGGTCCCCTCCATTGAACCCGTGCAGAAGCCTCCTATGCTGTGGATCTTCACAGTGCCACCTTGGTGATCTTTCTGAACTGCAAATGGGCATTTTTGCCTCTGTTTAAATCCTGTTACTAGGAGCGCCTGGGTGGCTCAGCCAGTTAAGCATCTGCTGTCGGCTCAGGTCATGATCTCAGGGTCCTGGGATAGGCCCCCGAATCGGGCTCCTTGCTCAGCAGGGAATCTGCTTCTCCCTCTCCCTCTGCCTGCCACTCCCCCTGCTTGTGCTCTCTCTTTCTGTTATACAAATAAATGAAATATTTTAAATCAATCAATCAATCAATCAATCCTGTTTCTGTACTCTCTAAATGAGAAAGCTCTCCTCTCTCGTCTGCCTGGTGACAAACTCATCCTTGGAAACCCTGCACAGGTTTCTTGTCTTGTGGGCCATCTCTGTTTCTCCTAGTGAACTCATCTGTTTGTCCCTCCCTCTACCTGCGTAGCTATCCTGCAGGTCTAAGACTGCAGTCTCACGCTCACTCTAGTTGGGGTTTCCAGTCTGTCTTCTATATTAAACCTGGAGCTCTGGGATGGTGGGTGGCTTACTTGCTTTAGGATTGTGGTACCCAGCATGCTGCCCAGCACCTAATAGAAGGTGTTTGGCTAATGTCTGTGCACTTGAACATTCAAATAAGTCATTGGGAGCTGGTGGTCCTACAGAAAGATGGGATACGATGTCTTCTCATTTAAGTAGGCATCTTGGGGCCCCCAAACAGCTAGTAGGTACTGCATGCCTTTGCCCATCCCTCTGTGCTTTTGACAGGCAAATCTCCTCCTGCTCTGCTTCCCATCAGCCCTCCTCTCCATGTTAGTAAGAAGATTTCCTCTCCCATCTTAAGGGTGTCATGGAAGGGTCACTGTATTTGGAGCAGTAGACCTAGGAACTTACCTTGGCTCTGCTAGCAACTGGCTGCATGGCCTAGAACAAGTCAAATATTTTCTTCTCAGCCTCAGGCTTTTTTTTTCTGAAAAATGACAGGGGACAGTGCATTAGACTACTATGAGTGGTTTTAGAAGTGCTTAGGGGTGGGGGGCCACAGCTAGAATTGGGACCTGGATCCTGCCTTTCACCAGAGCAGCTCTGTCTTGTTGTGTTTTATTTGTTTACACATCTTGGTAACATCCAGTTTGAACAAAGGTTTCCTTCAGGCAAAACCTGCTTGAAAATCCATGGCTTAGATGAAGTTTAAAATCCTTTTCCTTTGTTTATTATCTCAGGAACTATAAATCCTTATTTGTTAATAAGAAAAAGGCTTTGCTAGGGGCACCTGGGTGAGGCAGTCTGTTAAGCAGCTGGCTCTTGATTTCAGCTCAGGTCACCATCTCAGAGTCCTAGGATCAAGTCTCATGTTGGGCTCAGTGCTTAGCAGAGAGTCTCCTTGAAGATTCTCCTTCTCTCTATGCCCCTACTGCCCTCAAATAAATAAATAAATCTTAAAAAAAAAAAAAAAAGAAGGGTTGTCTGGGAGGCTTAGTTGGTTAAGCATCTGACTCTTGATTTCAGCTCAGGTCATGATATCGAGCCCTGCGACAGGCTCCTTCTCATTCAGTGAAGTCTGCTTGAGATTCTCTCTCTCCCTCCACCTGCTCTCTCTCTCTTTCTCTTTCTCTCTAATGAATAGATAAGTACATTTTTAAGATCTTAAAAAAAAAAAAAAAAGTAAAAGGCTTTGCTGGCCATCTGAGAAGGTTTCTTGCCTCCTGGGAAGATTTCTCCTCCTATAGTTTCCTTAAAATTAAAATCTAATCATAAGTCCAGCTGGTTCTCTGAACTGACTTGACTAGAATGACCAATGACTTGCTTGTATTTTTATTGTCTTTCTAACCTTTGCTCCCAGTTCACGCTGAGATTTGTTAGCTGATTAAAAATCACAGCTCTGCAGTGAGGTCATCTTGGAGATTAGCCTGTGGCTCCAGGAGATCAGGGGCGGGCTCAAACTTGCCTGTGCTACTGGAGTAGGAGGAGAAGCATTTGGACATTTGCAAAATTCAACGTAATGTTTGCTGTCTAAAAAAGCATTTGTTGGGGCGCCTGGATGGCTCAGTGGGTTAAAGCCTCTGCCTTCGGCTCAGGTCATGATCCCAGGGTCCTGGGATCGAGCCCCGCATCGGGCTCTCTGCTCTGCGGACAGCCTGCTTTCTCCTCTCTCTCTCTGCCTCTCTGCCTACTTGTGATCTCTGCCTGTCAAATAAATAAATAAAATCTTTAAAAAAAAAAAGCATTTGTTAAAAAAAAATTAAGATACAAACTAAAATTCAGCGCATTCGGGTATAAAAGAAAAAAAAAGGCATTTGTTGTGTAACTACCACATGCAAGGTGCTGGGTTTGGGACAGAGGTGGGGAGTAAAAATCAAGACTCTGCTATGATCAGAAGTCTGCCAAGAAATGATCCAGTTAACTCAGAATTGTGAGGTCCGTAAATGTCTGTTTCCTATTGAAAATGAAGAGAAACTCATGAGCCATACTGACCTCATTGGTATAACCTTCAAAGATAAATTCAGTTCAGATTTGCTCTTCGTCATCTGAGTCTGAATTCTTTGTTGCTGGTACATTGATGGTTAAGGCACGTCACAAATTGTGTGATACGGTCACTTGGTGACTGACTTACAGCTTATTTCTTTAAATGAAGCAAAGTTGCCATGGACTTTTGCCTCTGTGCCTTCACCCATGCTGTTCCCTCACTCTGGAGCACTCTTCTCCCTGTCCTCACATCCATTCAGCTCACTCTGGCTGGTTACCTGATTCTTTCAGTCTCTGCTCAAAGTGTGACATCTTTTGGGAAGCCCTTCTATCTGGGTTCTGCAATGCCTCTGTGTCCTCCTAAAACATCTGGTACTGACCCTTGCTGTAGAGAGTACTTCCATTTTATTGTATCGGCTTGTTTCGTTAGGACTACATTCTGTAGTAATAACTTCTACACGGGACACACTGGGAACGGGAATTCACTTATTTCTTTTAAACTTTTTCTTAAAAGAATATTTTATTTATTTAGTTGACAGAGATCACAAGTAGGCAGAGAGTCAGGCACAGAGAGAGAGGGGGAGGCAGGCTCCCTGTGGAGCAGAGAGCCCGATACAGGGCTCGATCCCAGAACCCTGCGATCGTGACCTGAGCTGAAGGCAGAGGCTCAACCCACTGAGCCAACGAGGCACCCCATCTTTTAAATAAAAAAAAAGATTTTATTTATTTATTAGAGTGAGAGAGAGAGCACACAAGCCAGGGAAGAGGCAGAAGGAGAGGGAGAAGCAGACTCTCCTGCTGAGCGGGGAGCCTAACGTAGGGCTCGATCCCAGGACCTGGGGATCATGACCTGAGCCCAAGGCAGATGTGTAAACGACTGAGCCTCTCAGTCACCCATGGTGAATTCACTTACGCACGAATCCACATAAATATGAATTCACTTACCTCTCTCATTGCTCTGAGGTAGGTACTGCTGTCATCACCACTGTATACGTGAGGAAACTAAGAGATGCAGGGATTAAGTGACTTTCCTAGGGTCATTTTGTTGGCATGTGGGGAGCCGAGATTCTGATCCAAGCAGTCTAGCTCCATAGTCTACACTCTTAAGTAAGATGCCTTTCCAATACCAGGGCAGTCTTGCTCACGGCTGTGTTCCAGGGCCCAGCAATTTCCTGGCACTAAGACAATAAGGCATACTTGTTGGAAGAATGGATGAAGCATGACACTCGCCTCCAGAAACTCCCTGCATGGTGGTCTGGTCACAGAGAGATATGAGGCAGAGACTTTGGGAGAGGCACAGACCTGGGGCTGAGGGCCTGTGGAGGAGGGAGAGACTCATGCTATATGGGAGGTGAGGGGCTGAGTGGGCTCAACATCCCCCGACAGGGAGCTGGGGGCACAGTCACATAGTGACAGTTCTCTCTGGTTGTGTCAGGACAACCTGGACCGTGTCTTGTTCTGAATCTCAAACTCATCACCCAGGGGACCTCAATTTAAGAGAAATATGGGAGCGCCTGGGAGGCTCAGTGGGTTAAAGCTTCTGCCTTTGGCTCAGGTCATGATCCCAGGGTTCTGGGATCGAGCCCTGAGCCTGTTTCCCTTCCTCTCTCTCTCTGCCTGCCTCTCTGCCCACTTGTGATCTCTGTCAAATAAATAAATAAAAAATCTTAAAAAAAAAAAAAGAAATATGAAGAGTTTGATTTGCAGAAGTCTATTGAAAACAAAAGCAAAACTTTCTTTTGGTGCCAAGGAGTGAAAGAAATTAAACTGGCAGAACTGTCCGAACAGTGGGATGTCCAAAGAGCGAAGAAAGAGGAACTTTTTTAAAAAAAAGGATTTTGAGTCTAAAGAGCTTCCGTGGAGCAAGCTATCATGAGCTGCCCTGCTTCGCTGTGCATGAGGTTTATGGACGGAAAGGAATGACAGCAGAGGTGGGCTGAGGAGAACCACTTGGGAAGATACATGCTTGTTCCACGGCTCCCTCATCCCGAGTGCCTGGGCGAGGTGTTTATACCAGCTATTAACAGATGTTTTGACAGCTCTCATTCACACACATTCAGGTAGCTTTTAATTTATAGATTAGATTCAACTTTGCCGTAGGAAAGTCTGTGCTTGGTCTTACCCCTGCCTCTTGCACATGTAGGGCTCCTTCCCAGCATTCGGGTGCTTGCCTCTTCCCCTTCCCCTGAGGCCCTCCAAGTCCTCCCCCTTTTCCAAGCCTTCCCAAATAACTCCACTGCTCACTAAGTTCCTAATTTTTGGAAAGACTACATCATTTGCAATTTGTAGTAAAATGATGAAGGCAGTATTGTAGGCTACTCTCCCACATCAGACTGAGAGGTTTGAGATGATTTCTGCCAGTTTCTGGAGCATGCTACTTAACCTCTCGGAGCCTTCCTACTAACAACAGTTCTGCAGTATGGCGTTATGAGGATTAACTGGGGAGATCTATGGAAAGTGGTTGGTATGCTGCCAGCCATACACCATGTCCTTATGAATCAACTTGGTTCAGCAGACCCCAGAAGCTTCTCTTGGCCTCTGGATCCTTTCTGGTCCTGGAGGTGTCCCAGAAGACTTCGGGTCAGAGATGGTCTTGTCATCTACCACACAGAGCAGACACAGACACGGGGGTGTTGGATAGGGACTGAAGCGGGAAATCCAACGTCTATGTCCTTTGTAATGAGGAGGATCCCTTCTGAGCTGCAGAATAGAATGTGCTAGAGCAGCTTAATCACTGTTATTTATTAACCAAGCCAAGGAGAGTTTGGCTGAGGACCCTCGCCGACCTGTGGGGCATTAGTCTTTATTCGCCCTATTACCTGCCCCTATCTTGAACCTTTGGTTTTATTTAAATATAAGAAACTGAGAGCAACCCAAACAAAACAAAAAAGTTTATTGGCCCAGAGCTGGCTGAGGCGCCTGAGGACTCACCTCTCTGTCCAAGGGACATTCATCATCACGCATCCCAAAGGCCTTCCTAACTTCCTGGTACTCACCACTCCCCTACAAAGCAGGCTGCAGGGACTTTTCATGAGATTAAAAAGTAACTATTCTGAAGGTTCTGCTGTGAGTAAGCAAAAGCTCATTGGGGGCAGAGGCATCACAGGCTCCAAGTCAGTAACTTGAAATGGGGCAGCCTGATCTCAGGGCTGTGCTGCCTGGCGGATCTGAGCGGTGGCACTCCTGGGCTTGGGGGCCTGCTGCGGTGGTCAGCAGCAAGCCTGTCTCTGCAGGGGGGGTTTCTTTGTCATAATTCTGAGCTCGGTTGTGTAATCACAAGTAGCTGCAACTAGGGGACAGAGGGGTGGTGGGTGGGGGGATGGCAGGATAGGACCTGAATTCTGGGCTGTGGGATCGGGATTTGGTCCTGACCATGATTCATGGAGAAATTCTTCTAGAGACATAAGACCCATTGCTCCATGCCAGACATTTCAGGCTGCTAGCTTTTGCTAAGCACTTAGTGTGGGCTGCACAGGCCCCGTGCTGCATGTTTGACAGGCATTTTGTTTAATGCTTGTAACAGCCCATCCAGGTGGGCCTTCCAGGTGGGCATTACACTCCTAATCCACAGATGCAAAACAGATGCAGAGAGGCTGGTAACTGGTCCAAAGTTAAGTAAGTAGAGAGTGGCAGAATCGGGACTCGAACTCATATCTGATCAATGCCGAAGCAGTGTATTTGGTAGGATAGAGGAAAAACATTGGCATCTGCTCTCTTCCCTCCCCACCACCCAGCTTGGTGAAATCAGTGGAATAGATGTGCTCCCCTCTTCTTTATAATGTGGTCGACAAACTCCCAACCCCAGTGCCTTAGAAAGGCGGCCTGAGTTTGCCTCCAGAGGTGTGTGTCTCTGCGAGGGAGGCTCAGGCTGCTGATGCAGCCCAGCACCGTGGGGCTGGTAATGGCCTGGTTTTGGTGGAAATAAAGTCCGAGCACAACATGTATTGTGGAGACTGGGGTGCGAGGAGGCATGTGTCCTTCCTTTTAAAGGAAAGGTACCAGTCTGGTCTAGATTTGCTTGTTTGTAAAAAGCAGCAACCACAGGGGCCTTGGTGGGATTTTTGCCCGGTGGCCCAGACTATAAATGTCTACTGTAAGAGGGGTTGGTTTTAGGAAGGAGGATTTGAGCTGGGCTGTATCCGGGGCTAAAGAGCCCAACTGATGTGCTTTCAGGTTCGGCCAGCTTCTCTCCTACTTCCCCTCCCAGGATTTTAGCCAGCACCTGGCCCAGCTCTTTACAGGCCCAGGGGGGCAGGTCAGAAAGGTGGAGGCATTTGCCCAGAGTCACAGTGCTGCGGCGTGAAGACAGAATTCCAATTCTAGTCCCTTGCTATGCTCTTCCCTGCCCTGCCAGGCCCTGTAACTCCTCTTTGTTCCTGGTAAATTGCCACTCTCTTTTGGTGATGAGGTTTCTCTTCCAGGGTGAGATGTGCTAGTGAGTGCGGTCACCTGTTGGAGTCTTGCTACCATCTCTCCCTGGGGATCTCTGAGGAGCTCGCAGGTGAGCTGGTGAGAGCACAGTGGCGCCTGACTAGAAGATGTCTGAAGGGTCAGGCCAGGCCAGCAGGTTACTCATTTAGCAAATGTTTACAGAGCCTGATGCCCAGACCTGGAGGTTACTGTGGTGAGACTATCCCCCTTGCCAGGACCTTGCTACTGGCCTGGTGGGAGCCATGGGCATGTCATCAGGCAACCATTCTGCAGACTGGTAGTATTTCCTGGGATGACCCAGGGCGTTCCAGGAGCACAGCTGATGAGATTGCACTCAGTGGTCACACCTGCCCCCTCAGGACTCCTACAAGGGGGTAATAGTGCAGCAGGAAATGGAAAGAGTGAAAGGGCAGGTAAGGGTCTCCAGGTTAGAGAGGTGACAGTTTGGGGACAGCAGCTAGTTTACTGCCTGGAGCAAGAGCTGGAAGAGAGGAGAGAGAGGTTGGAGAGGAAGTCAGGGCCCATGTCAGGTGAATCTTAATCAGACATCCTCATGAGAGCAGCAGCACATGAGACCTGGGTTCCATCTCTTGCTTGCGGCCTAAGTGTGTGTAAGAGAGAAACCCTTTGGACCCTATGGGGACTGCCCACAAAAGAAGGTTATTTGTATTTTTTTAAACTCTGGAGTCAGAACAAGTCCAGGCCTCTATGCCAGGGATAATAACTAACCCTGGCACTCCACACTGGCCACCAAACCAGCTTTTGCCCTTGGATATGGTTCAGTTCCAGACCCCGGGGCTACGGAAGCTCAAGAGCATCTTGCTGCTTTGTGCTGTGTTCCCTGCCACAGGTTGCAACACACACTCGATGATGTGATCGTGGGCTCGTGCTGTCTGTCACCAGCACACATTCAATCTTTTTTTTAAGCTTTTA
The DNA here is from genome assembly GCA_003697995.1 of Taxidea taxus jeffersonii. Lineage (NCBI taxonomy): Eukaryota > Metazoa > Chordata > Mammalia > Carnivora > Mustelidae > Taxidea > Taxidea taxus. The sequence continues at coordinate 40,396 of RCUC01119126.1, forward strand.
TTTATTTATTTGATATACACACAGAGATAGTGAGAGACAAAGCACAAGCAGGGGAAGTGGCAGGCAGGCAGAGGGGAAGGGGAAGCAGGCTCCCTGCTGAGCAAGGAGCCTGATGTGGGGCTCCATCGATCCCAGGACCCTGGGATCATGACCCAAGCTGAAGGCAGGCACTTAACTGACTGAGCCACCCAGGCGCCCCTCAATCTTTGAAGGCCAGATGCAAATATCCAGTGCATTTTTTGTTTGTTTGTTTTTCTAAATGGGACTGTCTTCTTGTATGTTACTATGACAAAAGTAATGTATGTTCCTTACAAAAAAATTAAACATCCCAGAAGTGTATACAATAGAAAGTGGGATTTCCTGCCTCCTCTTATAATCCCATTTCCCTAAGAAAAACATTATCCTTCCAGACTTTAAAAGGAATGCATGTATCTATGAATGCCCAGGCATTTTCTATTGCAGGATTCCATGCAAAAACAGGCTCTCTGGCTCCTTAAACTATCCTCCAGTTCCTTCTGGAAGTCCCCAAAAGGGTGCCTCACCTGGGTCCATAAACCAGTCAATTGTCCCTCCATGTAGCAACTTCTCTGTCCTCTCTATTGTGTTTCTTCTGTATGCACTGCTCACAAAAGCTTGAAGAAGTTCACAGAAGCCAGATGCCAAAGTCCATGCCATGGGTTGCATGTCTCCAAAGTTTCCAATCCTTGGCTGGCAGAGCTGGGACACCAAGTTTCAAGCAGATCTGGGGAGGAGGCCATGAAATCATGGCAATTAGTGATTAAACTTGATTTTCAGCCTCTCTCCTCACCCCAGATCTAATCTCCCCTCCCTCTGATGACTAGCCCCCTCATCCTGAGGTAGGGCCCCACCACTAGTCACCCCATCAGCATAAATTTAGCTATGGTTAGAAAGAAATATGTTATGAATAAGAATACCTTCATCACTATGTGAAGAAGAGTAAATTATATTAAATGAAATGAAATAAGGTAACTACAAAACCATTAAAGAGACAACCATTAAATGGAATAGAATAACATAGGGGTGCCTGGGTAGCTCAGTTGGTTAAATGTCCAGTCTTGATTTCAGCTCAGGTCATGATCTCAGAGTCGTGAGACTGAGCCCTGCGTTGGTCTCCACACTGGATATGGAGTTTGCTTAAGATTCTCTCTTTCTCTCTGTCCTTCCCTCCATTCTCTCTCTTGCTCTCTCTCCCTCTTAAAAAGAAAGAAAGAAATAGAATAAGGTACCCTCATTGATGAGGTTAGCCAGGAGGCATCAAGGACCCTTAGGGTCTCAGAGCTGCTCAGAACTCACACCTACCCCACCATGGTAGGGCCAGACATTGTGGGCAGGAAAATCCTGGCCCCCTCTGAAACACAGTCCTCATGGTCTACAGTGATTCTTCAGCTTGCCCCACATGCAACAAAACACAGCCCTGAACACATCCTTCTAAACCTATGGGTGTTAAGAGAGACAGACTTACATTCAAATCTTAGCCAGCCTCTCATTAGCTCTATGAGCTTGGTAGATAATTCTATCTCCCAGAGTTTGGGTGGCCTCACCTAAAACGCAGGGTTAGAAGAACTACTTCACAGATTATTTTGAAAGCTTCTGGCTCGTAATGGGAACTTGAAAAATGTTAGTGTTCCTGTCATTCCTATTATGTCTCTTCAGCCTTCCCTGTCCGCCAGACAGAGAAGGGGGTTAAGGAGTCACAGCCTTTGCCATACAATTATTACAGTTTGAGGCAATTGGAGTTTATAAGCGGATAGGACAGTTTGAAATGGGAAGGGGTCAGCCCAACCTGTCTGATATACAGTCTCTAAGAGGAAGCAGCCAGGTGTTCATAAAACCTTTTATATGGCTATTAGATGAAAGGCAGAACATCTGTTCATGTGCATGAGCAACTATTGCTCTCCTGAAACTCACTTTTGTCATCAGGTGTCTGAAAGTTTGTCCTATCCTTCTGAGTAGTCCCTGAGCTGAGGGCACTTGGGAAGGATAGAGGTGTGGCAGTGGGGGCCCGCTGACCTTTAGTTCTGCTCATAATGACACTGGTATAAACATGCTAGGGACATACTAGACCAGTAGGACACACATGACCAATATGCAGAAGTTTTTTTTTTTCCCCTCATAATTTTGGTTTACACCAGCTGGAAACTCTTGACCAGAAGATCAAGAAGCAATTCTGTCTTCTGGATAAAGGAGGAAACCTGGGTATCATAGGTGTGGTGTGATAGGAAGTACAGCGGGAAGAATATGGAAATTAGGGCAGACAGATCTGGGTGAATCCCAACTCTGGGACTTACCAGTTATATGATTGAGTCTCTCTGAGCCAATCCTCTTAATAGAAGTTGGGATAATAATACCTACAATTAAATGACATGGAATGAATTTTGTGTGTGTGAAAGTATCTGACACATACACCCTTATTTTTGACAAAATAGCTATAAAAGACTGCATTTGAAGACTGCATTCTGAAGACTACTTGAAGGTTTATTTCAATTAAACTAATTTCTGAATCCTAAATCTTAAAGTTCTCTCGAGGTTTCAGGTGTCTTTATTCCACATCACAGTGGGTGGTGACAGTGCCCACCATCTGGATAAGTCATAAACCCCTGTCCCCGGGCATCATAGACAGCAGAGAGACCATCATCACTGGATTGTTCTGACCTCTTGGTCTCTATACCAAGACATAGAGCACTTGACCAGGTCTCACTAAGGCCAACTACTCAGCTCCTCACGTTAATGAACTGGAATGACCCATTATTCATTTAGTTCTTTAGAGTAGAATAGTGTCTTTGATAGCCATCTCTTCAAGCTTTAATCATGGTATTGAAAGTTGGTTACAAACACTTGACTTTCTACAGACTCATTATTAATGATAAATATTTTTGATACCTATAGTGAAACTTACCTTTTGATTGATAATATCAGGTTGATGTTTCTTAGATTTTTTTTTTTTAGGTATTGACTACACACTCACAGATATCATTAGATCACACACAAATGATGTTTAAATGTTTATGTCCTAGAAATTGACAGACAAGTTGACACAGAAAGCCAGAATATTTTAGTTAGGGACCTATAGCTCCTTTATTTATTATTTATTTATTTATTTATTTATTTATTTATTTGACAGACAGAGATCACAAGTAGGCAGAGAGGCAGGCAGAAAGAGGGAGGAAGAAGCAGGCTCCCCGCTGAGTGGAGAGCCTGATGCAGGGCTCAACCCCAAGACCCTGGGACAATGACCTGAGCCGAAAGCAGAGGCTTTAACCCAGGCACCATGTGACCTGTAGCTTCTTTAAATAGAATTATCTCCTACTGCCTACTTAAGGCAACTGTACATGATTATTTTTCTGTTTTCTTCTCTAGATCTTAAATGGCGTTCCACTAGTGTCAATGGGGCTTTTAGTCTCAGCAAATGCCAGTCAGGATTCAGCCAGTGATGGGGCAATGCAGTTAAGCGTAAGCAAAAAAAAAACCCCCAAACCTAGGAGTGCTCAGGAAACAGATGTTTTGATCTAGAGGCTGGTGTCCGGTTCACTGCAGAGCTGAGCTGTTAGGATGTTGGCTCAGGAGCTGAAGATGGGCCCAGACAGAGGCCTTGTGGTTACTTCAGGTCTGCCTCTCTGAGTGGCTGTGCTTGGTGCAGGGAGTCAGAAAAAAGAAGACTGAGACATATGGTTCTTGCCCTCTGAGGTGGTAACTATGGAAGGAAATGTTACTGATGACAATACTGTGCAACTCAGGGGGAGATGCTACTTTGCCATAGGAGAGGCAGTGAAGATGGGACTGGTGCTAGGCTCTGAAGGTTCGTCCTGGGGTGCATGGGGACGGCAAGCTCTGAGGTAATGGGAATATTACCTAGCCCTCCATGCTGTCAGCCAGCATCAGTCAGCTTGGGTTTCTTACCAGGCTCAGAATCACTGGATAATGAGAAGGTAATTTGTGCAGATATCCAGCTCCATCAATTAGACTGTTCCAAGGAATGAGCGGGAAGGCTCTTGGTCGGAATGTCGTTGTTGTAACCACCACAAAATATTTATCAGTGCATTCATCACCACTAGCTGCAGGAAATGAGGCTACAGGAACCAGGGTGGGTTCCATTCTCTGAAATGATATAATTGGCATTTCAAGTAAATACCTGACCTGGCTTGCACCCAAATGCCCCCTGGGCCTTTGTGAACCAAATGAACACAGGTTCTGTCCTGTCCAGAGCTCCTGGAGCCCTGAGTAAACTAGACATGGATCTACTCCAGGCGCCAGGCCCCAGCAGAACCTGTATTCTCTAGAACCCAGAGGAAGCCCATCAGTGGACCTGGTTCCCAAGACTTTCCTGTTTTCACAGCCAGCACTCCTTGTTGCCTGGGTTTGGGACTACAGATGTCACAAGGAAAACAGCCCAGGAATACTCAGGCATGATCCTCCCAGTGGCCTCTCTTGTCAGTACTTTCAGAGCCAACTCTGAGCTGTACAACCCATGGGCAGCAGGAGGTTACTGGGGGATTACCAAAGGATTAGGGGGCTTTGCTGAGTGAGCATGGACGGGGTACTTTCTGCCAGAGTGACTTCTCTGAAACAAATCTGATCACGCCACCCCTCCATGGCTCTACATCTCCTACCACTGTATTTAGAAAAGTGTTGCCCAATCATCCTCTTCAACAAACTCACCCAGAACAGGGAGTGATTATTAAAATGCAGATTCCTGGGTCCACTCCCTGACGTGTTGAATCTGAATTTCTGCATGCATTGTTCGGGAACCACAGTTAAACCACACTTAAACTTCCCACAGATTCTTTCTTTCTTTTAAAAAATATTTTATTTATTTATTTGAGAGAGAGAGAGAGAGAGTAGAAGGGGGCATAGGTGAAGGAGCAGAGGGAGAGGGAGAAGCAGACTCCCTACTGAGCAGGGATCCCAACATGGGGCTTGATGCTAGGACCCCAGGATCATGACCTGAGCCAAAGGCAGATGCCCAACCGACTGAGTCACCCAGACCTCCCTCCCCCACAGCTTCTTATGTATACTAAAGTTTAAGAACCATAGTACTTGTTTAAATTCTCTTAAGGACAACAAAGGGATTGGTGCAGAAGAAGCTAAGGCAGTAAGACTAACCATGTGCACTTTAATAGAGATTGTTAGGCATAATATATACAACAAATTACAAATGGAGGTACAATCACAAGTCCTACTGTGGTCCTGTCCTAACTGGGCAAAACCATGTTCACAGGTCTAGGGTTGGACTGGTAGGGTACTGTGGCGGTGGAGAGTAGGCTATAGCTGGGAGTTGGGAATCCAGACGCTAAAATTAAGATAGAGGTCTTACCCCCAGGACTATCAAGGAGAAAGGAGTCAGAGGTCTGGGTCAGCACTGGCAGGCAAACCAAGGGTTGGCACTCCTAAGAACAAGTAACGTCACTAAGTCCCAAAGGTGGCAATTGTGGAAGGGACCATGAACACCACCATCATGAAGAGTCAGGAGCCAGACAAAAACTAGGCGAAGAACTGTGAGGAGTCTGGAGGGTTGTAGGGTTAGCACTACCCTCCAGGAGCTCTGGGACATCGTGGCAGGCTTCTGTGATGAGGTCAGACAACGAAGGCCTTGTTTTGGGCTTAGGCTTCTTGAGCTAGCTTAAATCCTTTTATCTCTTCATTTCTAGTTGGACCAGTATCTGCCATGCTTTCACTTCATCACAAAGTTGAATAAACAGGGTTTCATCTGTTCATCATATTTGCTGTGGAACCATGCTGTTGGAGAGTGTCGTGAGGCACTACTGTCCCAGTGTGCCCTGGCTTCATCCTGGGCCTGATGCTCCCTGCCCCGCTCTGTGCATGACCTTGGCCACCTGGTCTCTCTGCTCACAGTTACAGCACTCTTTCAAATCCTGTCTCCACCTAGTCTACTGTCTCGATTTCCAAACCCTGCTTCTCATAAGTGTTTTAAGCACCACAGCCTATCCCCTTCCTTTCTCCCTTCTTTCCTTCCTTCCAGCAATTCGGATAATTATAGAAATACTATGCTTTTTGAGCATAGGGTCTGACAAGCATCCACATGCAGTTTTGGCCTTTGCTTGATACCCATCTGTTTCCCTGCTCTTCTTTTTAATTAAAAGGGCAGAAGGTGTGAGCGTGGGCTGAAGACGGGATGGGGGCCGTCAAGACTTGAGCCCAGTTCTGGCTCTGACATTGAGACTCCCTCTAGCCTTGGGCAAGTTCCTTAAATCTTCTCTTTTTTACTGGCTCTAATGCAGAGTCCAGCCTGTTTCTTAGGGACAGGCTGAAAAATTGTTGAAAATGCTAACCATTGAAAATATCTTCACAGCTGCATCTTTGGGCAAATTCCACATTCCTTTCTGTAGGGACCAGGGTCAGATACTCTAGTTTCCCTCTGCCTGAGCACCTTCAGATAGCAGGCCTGTTTTTTTTTAACAGAACATCAAAAATAGACATTCATTATTTGTAGTTATTAAAAATAAAAAACACTCCTGTGCAAATTCAAGTGGAATGTGGTTATAAAAGCCAAGGTCTGTTGTCAAAGAAAAGTGGTGTGTGTGTGTGTGTGTGTGTGTGTGTTAGGTAATAACTGATCCTTGATCCCTAGATGTTACCTGGTGAGTAGTTGGTTGGATTTGGGGCTCACATGCCTTGGGAGCTGTCTGTAGCCTTGTTGGGAACAAGATAATCCTATGAAATTTCGATCCTGCTTGATAAACAAACTCTCTCCCTGGTCCATCTGACACAGCCTAGCTGGTTTTCGGGTCCAGTGATCTTGCTTACTGTGTCTCCTAGAGCAAAAGTTCCAAATGGTTAGTGTGGAGCTGGCTGCTGAGCTCGTGGCCCCCCACCCCGGCTTGCAGGAAGAGTTCTGGGTTCTCCTGAGGATGTCTGTGCCTCTGAGCTGGGGTTTTCTGGCTTACTCTGTGGAGAGCAAACCCAAGCTGCTTGAGTGTCTTTGGAGGGAGAGCGTGCTTCCCCACCTGGGATGGAGAGCACAGTTTACTTCTCCTCTAAGCAAACTCCTTTGTGGTTGATCCAGGGCCTCTTGCTGCCAAGCACACGGCCTGGGGGCCTGTTACAGCACTGGCTTCTTGGCTGGAGTCTAGAGGACTCATTTTTGGCTGTTGGGTGAGTCAAAAAATGACATTTCAATCACATTACTTAAGTCAACCAAGCTAGGATGCTATAACCAAGACATGAACTAATTTGGGCCACCATACTTTGTGGGGAATGTGTTCTGCATTGCTGGGCAACTGTGCCCCTGCCCAACCTTCCCCCCTACACATACACACACTCAGGAACTCTTCTGTTTTGTAACTCTACCACCCCGAGTCCTTGAGAGTGTTTCCATTGTTGAAGCTGGGTTGGCACAAGACCAAGCCCAGACAGCAGACTGGGGAAGAGAGCATGGAGGGGCACTCCTGTTCCAATGGCGCACACAAGCCCTTCCACTTCATTCTGCCAGAGTGAACTCAGTGACAAGACCACACCTCATTACAAGTCTTGGGGAATGCAGTCCCTCCCTGGGCAACCCCACATGCCATGACCCTGTCATCATGGAAAAAGAGAATGGAAACCACACTGCTGTAATAAACCTTAGCCATGACTACAACTATATGGTGAATCCTGTATGTCCTCCCAGCCAATCTCTGAACACAGGGTGTGAGTGTTCCCATAAACCAGACCTTGCTGGATGTGATATTTTTTAATAGACTGAATATTTGTGTTCCCCTAACATTCATACACTGAAATCTAATCTCCAGTAGGATGGTATTACGAGGTGGGGTCTTTGGGAGGTAATTATGCATGAGGGTGGAGCCCTTATGAAAGAGATGAGTGCCCTTGTAAGAGGAGGCTAGAAAGCTAGATCATTCTCTTTTTGCCTGTGAGGATACAACAAAGAGTCCGCAATCTGTAACTCAGAAGGCTGCTCTCACCGGAGCCCGATCAGGTTGGCACCCTGACTTAGTCTCTGGGACTGTGAGAAATATGTTTCTGTTGGTCATAAGCTATCCAGTGTATGGTACTACATTACAGCAGCCCAAGCTGACTTAAAGCAGTATTATTTGACTTTCTAATTTTTGCCAGCCTGATCGGTGTGGAGTAGTATCCTGTTTTGTGGGTTTCTATTTCCTTGATTACTAGTGAGATTAAGCATCTTTTCATATGTTTAGTGACAATTTGAGTTTCCTCTTCTGTGAAGTGCCTATTCATATTCCTTGTTCATTTTTCTTTTGGGCTGTTTGTCTTATCTTATTGAATCATAGGAGTTCCTTATATCTGGATACTAGGAGGAAGAGAATGATTAAACAAAAGGAGATAGGAAAATGAAGACCTTGGAGGGATTTGGTTTGGCTGGATTATACATATATAATGGGGACTGACAAGAAATAAAGCTGAAAGGGAAATTTGGGGACAAATGAAAGGCTATTAATGCCAAAGTGAAAGTTTTGAACTGTACTCTGAGGGGTATGAAAATCACTGAAAACTTGAGTAGGTGAGTGATCCTTTTGGGAAGATTTCCCTATTTCTTTCTACTTCCTGCCTGTCAGGACTGAATGGTCTTTCTCTGGGCCCCTGTAAGTCATTCATTCATGTCCTCTCTCTCTTTCTCTCCTCTTTCCCTCTGTCTCAGTCTATTCAGACTGCTCCCATCGCATACCATAGACTAGGATAGCTTATCAACAGCAGAGATTTATTTTTCACAGTTTTGGAGGCTAGAAGTCCAAGATCAAGGTACTGGCAGATTTGGTGTCTGGTCAAGGCCTGCTTCCTGGTTCACAGACTGCTGTCTTTTTCCTGTACCATACATAGCAGGAGGGGCAGAGAGGGTCTCCAGGGTCTCTTTTATAAGGGCATTAATCCCATTCATGAGGGTTCTACTTTCATGATCTAATCACCTCCCGAAGGCCCCACCACCTCCAAATACTATCTCATTGGGGGTTAGATTTCATCCCATGAAGTCTGAGGGGACATAAACACTCAGTCTATGGCACTCTCTCCCTACTGCATTGAACTGATCTATTTCTGGGACAGCTTCCCAACCAGAGTGGTGCTGGAGCTTTGTTCTCGTCTCCCAGTAATTGGCACAGTGCCTGTTTCAAAATAGCTGCTCAGTAATGATTACTGAACAATTCAAGAGCTCAATTTTAGGAAGCAGAGTACAGAATCAACAGGTGGGAGAGAAGACAGTCCAGCCCAATTAGAAGCTGGAACATCACCCAGGTGAAAGGTAGTAAAGGTAGTGGAGAAGGGGCAGTGATACAAGCAAAATAAGAGGGACGACCGGGAATGACCTAGTGACTTTGGATGCTGTATCTTGGCACCTGGCAAAATGCAAAGTGTGAAGGAGGAGGAGGAGGAGGGTGATTCTGAGATTTTGAGCCTCAGGATGGGGAGAAAAGTCATGCCTATAGTAGAGGAAAACACATCAGATCAGAATCTCAGCAAGTGATGATAATTAAAATTTTAAACAAGTATAAAGTTACCTTATAATTTCTTAGCATTCTGTAGTTCTCAAGGCTTTTAGCTTTATAGTGGTAAATAGCACAGCGTACTCCAAGAAAGGGAAACTTGCTCCAAAGAGGGAACTAAAAATATGTGCAGATTTCCTGGCTCTTCCCTGACATTTTTGCCCGAGAGCCCAAATTTAAAAAGTCATCAATCAGTTAACCATGCGATTTTGTTTCTGTAGAGCTTCTTCATCAGCTGAGGTGCCGAACATGGATATTTGGAGCCAGGCCCTTAGATGCTGCATTAGGCAGGAATTGATATCTTGTTATGTGAGATGCAGTGGATGTGAAGCAGGTGAGAAGCCAAATGCAGCGACACCTTCCTGTAGGCTGGCTGCTGTCCGTTGTTAGCGACAAGGATTATCTTGTATTTTGGAGCATCAGTCAAGACTGGAGATCTAAGATGATAGTTTCTTTTTTTTTTTTTTAACATTTTATTTATTTATTTGACAGACAGAGATTACAAGTAGGCAGAGAGGCAGTCAGAGAGAGAGAGAGGAGGAAGCAGGCTCCCTGCTGAGCAGAGAGCCCGATGCGGGGCTCTATCCCAGGACCCTGGGATCATGACCCGAGCCGAAGGCAGAGTCTTTAATCCACTGAGCCACCCAGGCGCCCCTAAGATGATAGTTTCTGAGCTCAAAAATCATCCCCATTCTCCATCCTAAGAATTATCTTTGCTCAGTTTGTGGGGGAAAGGCAACAGGGGGTTGGGGTCCCTAATAGGTGTCCAGAGTTGCTTTTGCCATCCCTCTAACCCTAACTCTGCTTACTCACTGGAATGGGCGGGACAGTGTGGCCTGTGGCCAAATCCAGCCTCAGCCATTCCGTTAGGTCCTGTCTAGGGCAGCTTCTGTGCCACAGTGGCCAAGCGAGGGTTTCAACTTGTATAAGACTGTATGACCTGCAAAGTGGAAAATGTTGACTATCTTTATAGCAAGTGTGCTGACCCCTGTGTGAGAATACTAACACCATGGAGATAGAGGCTGTGTCTTCTCTGCAACTTGATTCCCAGAAAAAGGGACCAGTAAATTTTTTCTGTTCCTCTTCTGCCCCTATTTTCCTATTTCCTTTCTCTGTTACCCCTTTGCTTCCCTGGCAGCAGCCAGTATCATTCAAGACCAAAGAGAATGCCAGGCTCTGGTGGAAAACAAACAGAGCACTGCTACTCAGCTGGGTATCCCGAATGCTGTCTGACCAGGTGCTCTCTATGCTGGGCTTTGAAGATGAAACGTGCTTCCTAAAACTCACCATGACCCAAGACCATGGGATTTGGTGACACTAAGCTGTGATCCCTTACGAAAGTTACAAATGTACAAGATCAAGAGTTTAGGCAAAGCCCCACAAGACATATACATGGGAACCCTAATATCAGGCACCTGCCCAGAAAGCTGAGTGTGTGTCATGGTGAGCTTTGGGAAAGGCTCCAAGGAGAGGACATTTTAGGAGACCTCATGCCATATATATCTCAGTTCTTTAAGAGTATCAGTGAAGCTAACAAACTACTAAATAGTGACCTTCATGATGATGTAGATTCAAATTCCGACTTGTTGATTTCCATGGAGCTCCCCATTGGGCTATGCTACCACAGAGCCAGCTGCCCCATGGCTCACCTCCCTTTCTTGCTTTCCTAAGAGGCCTCATGTGCCAAATACAGACATGAGCCCACATGATCAAGGACTGCCTATGACCCAGGAAAGAGGTCCACACAGGCCCTATAAGCAGACTTTGTCTCATTAGACATGGGAGTGAACTAAGTGGAGAAGGACCAGAGAGGGGCCTATGGGGAAAGCCGCAGGGCCAGCCAAGTAATTTAATCTTTGGGGATTTGGTTTCCTTTTCCAATAAAACAGTACAAAGCAGAACAATTAGATAGGGCTTAGTTATGCACGGAGGTATTCTGTAGTTCTACAAACCTGTGGTTCTATGAATCTGAAACTTCTAGTACCTAAGCTTTCCCCAACTTGACAACCACCTTGGACAAAATGTTGTAATTCTGCCCTGCGAACATAAGGAATCATAAACTATTAATCTCAGGATCTGCTGGGGCACTGAATTACCACATCGAGGAAACCAAGTCCCACATAGCTTGGGGCCTGTGGGCTAAGTCTTTCCGGTGCCTGAAACAGCTGTCCGACCCACGTGACACCATCATATTTCTAGGGAACAACTTCTTCTCTTCTCTTTAAGCTTTGCAGCCCTGCTGGGACAGAACTCTGTCTTTACTGGTCTCTGGGCAAGTACCCAGGGTGTCACAAAGAATCTTCCAAATCCAAAGCTTGTCGTCTGCCCCACTTTCCCCCTTAAAGTCTCTTTAGGAGAGTCATCATAGCAGGCACAAATGAAGCTTTCCAAGAGTCTTTTACTCAGAGTGAAAGAGATTCTTTTTAGATCCTCACTATTCCAAAGTCTTGAGCTCCTCCAAAGAATTGGAATCTGAGAAGATCTGGCAACAAGTCATATTCCTGGAATATCTCCTGAGTGGTCTTTTTTTCTGAACTGACCCTCCATTTTCTCTTCTTCTTCTTGGTTAATCTCCCTTATTCAACCAGACTGGGAGACTTTTCAATAGAGTAACACATTCTCAGGAGATTTGAGCCACACTGCCAACGTGAATTCTCCTCAAACGCAAATGACGTGTGGACATGCCTCCTCCTCCTCGATTTTATTTTCCTGCTTGTGTTTTGTGATTGGTATTTTTTTTTAAAAGCACGGCATCCCTGTTGCTCTACCTGCCCTTTGCTGCTGTCTTTAGCTTTTTGAGGTATCATTTTCCTGGACCTACTTCTTTTCTGTATACTTTTCTTTGCTGGGTCTTAATAGTGTTCAGTTTGGCAGGTAATTGTTGAGTGTTTCTTGTGTGTCAGGAGCTGGGGAAAATGTAAAAAATGACACAGACATTGCCAATGGAGAGCTCAGGTGTGGTAGAGACAGACAGCTAAAGTGAGCTTCCCTTCCTGAGGCAGCGTGGGATTTTCCCCATACCGGACTCTTCCCAGTCCTAGAAGCCTTCCTAAAACCACCACAGCCCACCACAAACGAGTGCTTATGCCCCCCTCCCTCACACAGGCGCCCCCAAAATGGTTTGGTTTAAAACAATTATGTTCTGATTATTCGTGAGCTTTTCTGCAAATAATTAGATGCCCCATAAGCCACTACTCCCTGACACCCCTGCAGAAAATGCACACGTCAGCACCGTGGAAATGGCACAGTATTATATGACATCTGTAAACAGTTACAGAGACATGTTGGATCTCATGTCCAACCAAGCATCCACTCTCACTTGTCCTTGCCTCTTTGTCTCCTGTCCTAATTATACCTATGAGGTAGGCACTCAAATAAGCTGGGCAAACAGCCATGAAACCTAGATTTGGCTAATACCCTTTGACAATGGATAATGTTTACGTGCATTGCCAGTTGGGTGTTTTCTTCAAACCCTACAAAGCAGACTTGACATGGAACATCAAGACCAGTCCATTCACATCCATCCCAGCATTGCAGAACCTTGCCATGACTAGCACTTCTGTGGCAGCAGCGCTCACAGAAGCTCACGTCATGACAGGAAGCTACACCCACACAAAGGATGTCTAAATACCAGATGGGGCACACCAGGGAGATGAGGGGATTCAAATGGTCTGTGATAAGTATATTTGTACTTTATTTTCTCCTTAAAAATAACACACACACACACACACACACACACACACATACACACAGGACAGCAGATCCACTGCAAGTGAGTGTGATACAGAGCCAGAGCTACTAGTAGGATGGGCCGGATAAGAAGGGTTTTGCATTCGTTTGGCTGGGTCAGTTTCCTCATCGGGTGTTTCAGGTGAGGATGTCAGCTGTGGTTCCTCTTGGAAAGAGTCCCCTTCAGAGTTTACGGTACGGCCTGCTTGGGGTTTGTTTCTGCAGCTGAGCCGGTCCAATTGGATGACCATATGGCAAAGGCTCCTGCCTTTCCAGCTGCCCAGAGTTTCTCTCCAGCTATAGGGAATGAGTAGTATGGAGATCAGACCTGTGGAAGGAGATCAGATGGACTCTTGTCATCTTGGTTTTATGAAGAGATGGCATATCAGCTTTTAAATTTTCAAAGTTAAACAGCTGTCAACTGCTGAAGGAAGCTCAGTGGAGGATCCTGGGATTCTGTCAGATCACAAAGGTTACAGGCTATGATCATTTCCTTGTCTGTGAAAAGTTTGGACCAAATGACCTCTTAGGTGTAGACATTATAAAAGCCCATGCCATCTGTGTGCACATGCTTGCCACTTCGAGGGACTCTATGCTCTCTGTGCAGTTCCCAAAGGCTGCCATGGTATCTTTTGGTTTGTTTTTTAAGTCTAAAAATGTTACCATGCTCTTCCTGTCTTATAAGCCAAGAAATCACAATTTAGGTCATTCATGAGGTACAGAATTCCCTTTGTGTAGTTCCCAAAGAGGTGGCTCCTGGGAAGTATGAAAATCTGATGGGGGCATGGAAGAATGGGAGAAATTGGAGCTAGGGTTTAGGACAGTAGGCTCCAGATCAAAGCTCAAGCATTATATCCAGCTCCTGAAGAAGGGGACGCCTTTCTAACTAGAGAGACAAAGTCTCCAGTTAGAAGGTACAGGCTGAATTCCTATACCAGATGTGGGGGATGGGAGGAGTGTCAGCAAGGGGGGGTTAAATGTAGGTCTGCCCACATCTAGACAAAATGTGGTTTATCAATTATCTAGCTTAAAAATCACACAAGCTCTTGAAATGATTAACCTAGTGTTAAGGGCTAAGAACATGCTTTGAGGTGGGGCAAAGATCCCAGGCAAGACTGCAGGTACTTCAGAAATGAATTGATAAGGCTATAAATTATACATGGAAACTCTTTAACAATGAATAAGGATCAGGCTCAACAGCAAAAAACCAAAAAATCCAATACAAAAACAGGCTGGGGGCGCCTGGGTGGCTCAGTCGGTTAAACTCCAACCCTTGGTCTCAGTTGAGGTCTTGATCTCAGTGTCATGAATTTAAGCACCACATTGGGCTCCACAATGGGCATGGAGCCTACATAATAATAATAATAATAATAATAATAATGTATTAAAATAAATTAAAAATGTGCAGAGTACCTGAATAGATATTTTTCCAAAGAAATGGCTAGCAGAAACATGAAAAATGTTCAACATCACTAATCATGAGGGAAATGCAAATTGAACCCACAATGAGATATCACCTCACACTAGTCAAAATGGATAGTATCAAAAAGACAAGAAACAATAAGTGTTGGTGAGGATGTGGGGAAAATGGAACCCTTGTGCACTGTTCTAGGGAATAAAAATTGGTGCAACCACTCTGGAAAACACTGTGGAAAACAGAAATACCATTTGATCAGTAATTCTACTTCTGGGTATTTACCCTAAGAAAACAAAAACACTAATTCAAAGGGATACATGCATTCTATTTTTTTTGCAGCATTATTTACAATAGCCAAGATATGGAAGCAACCCAAGTGTCCACTGATAGATGAATGGATAAAGATGTGGTGTACTGTGGTGAGCATAGCATAAAGTATAGAGAAGCTGAATCATTATATTGTACACCTAAAGCTAATGTAACATTGTGTGTCAACTATACCCAAATAAAAAAACCTAAAAAAACAAGAGGTGACACATATATACAATGCAATATTATTCAGTCATGAAAGAATGAAATTCCACCATTCAAGACAACATGGATGGACACAGAGGGTATTATGCTAAGTGAAGTAAGTCAGACAGAAAGACAAATACCATGTAATTTCATTTATATGTGGAATCTAAAAATCAATACATATAAATAAGCCAGAAACAGACGCATAAATTCAGAGAATAACCTGGTGGTTGCCAGAGGGGAAGGGGTGGGAGGATGGATGAAATGGGCAAAGGAGATAAAGACATACAAACTTCCAGTTGTAAAATAAATAAGTCATAGCGATGAGAAGTATAGCATAAGGAATATAGTCAGTAATATTGTAACAATGTTGTATGGTGACTATGGTGAGCACTTAGTAATGCATATAACTGCCAAATCACTACACTTTTATAATATATAATTTATATTGTATACTTGAAACTAATATAATACAGTATGTTAATGACACTTCAATTAAAACATAAAATTGCAGGGCCACCTGGGTGGCTCAGTTGGTTAAGTGAATGCCTTTGGCTCAGGTCATGATCCTGGAGTCCTGGGATAGAGTCCCATATCGGGAGCTCCCAGCTCCATGGGGAGTCTGTTTCTCCCTCTGACCTGCTCTCTCACTCTGTCTCTCTCTCTTTCTTTCAAATAAATAAATAAAATCTTAAAAAAATAATAAAATTGCAGTCAAAAAAAGGCTAAGTGTCAGAAACTGATCTGAGTTGTTCCCGCTTCTGGAAAACACACGTGATGGTCACTAGTTTATAACCCCCTTTAGGATGTTTCTTTTTTTTTTTTAAATATATATATATTATTTATTTATTTATTTGACAGACAGAGATCACACAAGTAGGCAGAGAGGCAGGCAGAGAGGGGAGGGGAGAAGCAGGCTCCCTGCCGAGCAGAGAGCCCGATGTGGGACTCGATCCCAGGATGCTGGGATCATGACCCGAGCCGAAGGCAGCGGCTTAGCCCACTGAGCCACCCAGGCATCCCCCGATTTAGGATGTTTCTAAGTTGACTGATCATCTATCACCTAGTTATCTATTGAAACCTTGACCCTCACTCATTTCCATAAAAGACTGTGACATTCTACAAACCTCATCCCAAAGGTATTTTCCAGTACTGAGTCCCTCAAGAATTCAAGGCATTCTTGCTAACCAGACACACTTCTCTCTAGATAATGAAATGCCGGTGATAGCCCTCACTCACGAGTGGGGCTGGGAAGAAACCAGAGGCTGAACTTCCTGTAGCTGCACTGTCACATGTATTTGGAGGCAGGCTGTGAATGTTTTCTATAAATTACTGAGAGAAACAACCTTTTTCTTGTTTGCAAGAGACATTAGGGGAAATTATTTTAAAGTGGTATAATGTAAACAAGACTGTAATTACTATTTGTTTCATGACATTTATTTACATACAACATTATACAAGAGAATTCTCTCTAACCTTTGTAAAGGTAGTATGCCATTAAGTCAGAGTTAGGTTTTGAATCACAAATTTATTGTAAAAATATACCAATTTAATAAAGGTGTTGCAGTAGGTTTTCTATTGTAATATTTGTATACTAAAATGTGACAAACAACATAGAAAAATGGTCACATCCAATAAGGTGGAAAAGTTTGGAATTAAATGCTGCAGATCACAGGCCATCAATGCCCCTTACCTGGACCAGAGACGACTTGATTTTAGCCTTCTGAGAGAGAATATACCAGGTTTGGGTGGGGAGACCATTGTTAGTTCGAGGAAACACTTTTGTTACCCATTGAGTTATAAAAGGGGCTCATAACTGCAAATGACTTTCAAAGAATAATTTTCTAGAGGTATAAACGCTAAGTATCAGATTTGTAAATGAGGAAGAATGCCTAGAAAGTCTTAGCAGAACTACCATTCTCTGGACAGGTGCCTTTGCTTAGGCATTTCTGGGTCCACTAGGGAGATAGGATGCAAGGTTAACCTTGCCAAGTAGCTTTTAGATCTCTACTAGTCAAAAGGAAGGGGAAAAATTCATTGCAAGCATGGTCTTGAAAAGGAGTGTTTCAACCAGTGGTAAGATTTGTGGGATTTTTTTTTTGCAATTAAGAAACTGGTGGGAGGTTCAGCTAGAAAGGAACATATCTAAAATAGTAGAGTACATTTAAAAGTTTTCAAATGTGATTATACTAAGGAACAATTATACAAAACAAGTCTCACTGCTATATATAAAGAAAGATACCTTTCTTTATATATACTTTATATATAAAGGTTCTTTATATAGGTTCTTTAGGTTCTGCATTGTCAAAGCAGGGCAGCTAGTATGTGGTGATTCCTGAGTAAACAGTATCCTGAATAAGGCTTCACTATTCTATATAACACTTAGGTTCACCCTTGAAGAGACAGAGTTTTAATAAAACCTGAATCGATATAGTAAGACAAATTAGCACTGGTCAAAAGTCTGTCCATCATGTTTTTCAGAGGTAGATAGCTTCAGGATGTTTACTGTATCTACATTTCATAACTTCTATTTACAATCATTATCATCTACCAATCTGGGGGAAAGTTCCAGTGTTGTTTTTAAGCTTCAAAAACAGAATTTGAATTCCATTATTCCAAATAGATTATTTTAAACTTTTCCACACTTACTAGAAGAATGTAAGTATCCATCCTGAGTATAAATAGAGCATTATTATATATCACTGATGTAATCTAGAATCTAGGAGTGGAGTCCATTATTATAACTTTATTCTGGAACAAATCACCATATGGCATGTATGCTTATACATGTTGAAATTGAAAACTTGTCCTATGAATTATTTGGTTTAGAAATGTCTAAAAGTGGAATTGGGTGATTTAATAATATCAAGTATAGATAAGAGAACACTTAAAACACTTAAAAGTTCAGAAGTAAGGTTCAGAGGTAAGTAAAAGTTCAGAAGTAAGGTTATACAATTTAAGAAGCGTGCAAACAAGCCCATAAGTGTTTAGTTCTTTCACTGGATAAAAAATATAAGTCAAATACTTAACAGGTCTCAAACTTATTTAAAAAATAAAATGGGGTGAAACATTGAAACTGAGGAAAAAAAAGAAACTGGTGGGAGGAATGAGAAATTGATAGGAAGTAGGATTTTGTACATTAATGCTTATTGGAGAAATGCCTTTGATTTTATTCTCTAGGCAATTTTGGACAGAATAGCTGAATTAATTTGTCCCTTTAAAATCCCAAGCTGGGCACCTGGCTGGTTCAGTCAGTAGAGCATGTGACTCTCAATCTCAGGGTCATGAATTCAAGCCCACACTGGTTCTGAAGCCTACTTACAATTTTTTTTTTTTAATTCCCTGGTATAAGCCAAGGTGCTTGGACAGTGCCTCCTCCAGTGCTTTCTCTAGTGCTCTCTGTCTGGGGAACTGGGGTGGGGTAGACATGCTCCTTACATGGAGCACAATGCCAGGGACAGATCCTGGAAGCACCCATCCTAAGAGTTATCACAGGCCAGGATACACACTTCCTATTGCTTCTTCCTTCAACACCTTGAGATTTTTAAATTAATTAATTTTTTTAAATTAATTAATTAATTAAATTAATTAATTTTTTAAATTAATTTATTTTTTTTTAAATTTTTTTAAATTATTTTTTAAATTTTTAAATTAATTTATTAATTTAATTTAAAATTAAATTAATTTTTTAAATTAATTAATTAATTTTTAAAGTAATCTCTTTTTTTAAAAAAATTAATTTTTTTTTTAAATTTTTAAAATTAAATTTTTTTTTTAAATTAATTAATTTTTAAAGTAATCTCTCTTTTTTAAAAATTTTATTTATTTATTTTAGAGAGAGAGAGTGAGAGAGAGCATGAGAGGGGAGAAGGTCAGAGGGAGAAGCAGACTCCCCGTGGAGCTGGGAGCCCGATGCGGAACTCGATCCCGGGACTCCGGGATCATGACCTGAGCCAAAGGCAGTTACTTAACCGAGCCACCCAGGGGCCCTAAAGTAATCTCTTGAACTCACAACACCACGATCAAGAACAGAATGCTCCACCAACTGAGTCAGCCAGGCACCCCTTGATATTTTTATACAGAACAACAAGACCTCTTCCTAAAACAGACAATAATCTTTTCTCTAACCAAGTGTGTCCACCATTGAAATGAAGTGCCAGTTAATTTCCTTCCTTTAAACTCAAATATGACTAAAAACATAAATGTCAAGCATCCTAACAACCCAAACATTGTAATACTCTCTCCTATTTTCCCTGCTTCATATTTCTAAATCTTTTTTTTTAAGATTTTATTTATTTATTTGATAGACAGAGATCACAAGTAGGCAGAGAGGCAGGCAGAGAGAGAGTGGAGGAAGCAGGCTTCCTGCTGAGCAGAGAGCCCGATGCGGGGCTGGATCCCAGGACCCTGGGATCATGACCTGAGCCAAAGGCAGAGGCTTTAACCCACTGAGCCACCCAGGGCCCCCCCTGCTTCATATTTCTAAAACCCAAGTCTTTTCACTATAAGAAAAACATGTGGGAAAGTTCTCAAAAATGCTCTCCCACACCACCTAGATGGCTTCTTGATTATAAAAGGAACCTCCACAACCACTGATTGAACAGTCCCTCAGCACAGAACTGGTGGGGAGCAGCAGGAATGTGGTGGGGATGTGGTATGGGGGGACTCTCTGTGGGAGGCATATTTGGACCTTGGGGTCCCTCAGACCCAGCGGACCAGTCCCTGAGCTAAGAATCCGCCCAGACAGTGGACTATGAAAGAGGAGCAGGAGTACCTTGGCTTGTCGGCTGGCTCCAGCAGCTCGAGGGTGCAAAGGGAGGTCATGAATTTCAGTCTGCTGTTTAGCAAAATTCACAAATACCTGGAGACAAGAGTAGGAGAGCAAGAGTAGGTAGACGTTCCCAGAAAAATGGTATCCTTGACCCATCTACCCACCCACTTTCTGTCTGTCTTCTACAGTTATGTATAGTCCTGGTAGAACAGCTGTGTCCTGCAGGAGGGGAGGGTGGCCCACCCACAAAGCCTAGCCACCCATGCCCAGGACAGGCCCGTTTCTTAGAATTCTGCGCTGAGCCAAAGGAATTCCTATGGGAAGATTCAAAGGACTCCAGGTAGATTCTCAGCTAGCAGCATCCTCCTAAACCTCTAAAGAAACTGAAAACAAAAAAGCAAAAACAGAAGCAAGAGTCCGATCTCTCTTCTTTTCTGTTCTTTATTCAATATGCGGCATGGCTATGACTCCTGCTCCAGCCTTCATCTGCTGGCAAGAAGGTACTGGTGAACCAGCTCCTCAAAGGGTGTATGGAGACTTGCCTATTTCCACTGCTTTATTAAGCTGTCTTAAGGATGTTTATTCAAAACAAACCAAATAGCAATAACAGTAACCTCCAGAAACAATCAAATGTCCAAATGGAAGAATGGATAAACAAACATGGTATATACATATAATGGAATATGACTCAGCCTTTACAAGAATATTCTGACATATGCTACAATGTCAATGAACTGGAGGACATTATGTTAAGGGAAATAAGCTAGACACAAAAGGACAAATACTATATGATTCCACTTACATAAGGTATGTGGAGTAGTCAATAGAAAGTAGGACAGTAGTTACCAGTGTCTGGGAGAGGTGGTTATGGGGAATTCTTGTCTAATGGATATACAGTTTCAGTTTGGGAAGATAAAAACTTCTGGAGATGGATGGTGGTGATCCATTTCACAATATGTGACTATACTTAATGCCACTTAATTGTACACTTAAGAATAGTTATTTATGTTATATATACTTTGCCATAATAAGAAAAATAAGTGATCACTTTAAAAATCCTGATTCATGGCATGCAAGCTTTTCAAAAATCCCTGAACTGAAATGAATGGGTACGTTTGATTGTATAAAAATTAAACATCAATAACATTGATTTGAAAAGGAAAAAAAAGAGCCACTGCCACCAACCAGGAAGAATGAAATAAGATCATAGTATAATGGGGAAGGATGATGTAAAGTTAATGAAATTTGCTGATGACTAAAATATTGTTGGAAAACAATTTTGGATCTACCAAGTTTACCCTAATGGATGGAGGCACCAGAGCGTGAAAAATAAGGTGTGTGGCACCAGCACTCATGTGGCTTCCAGCCCAGTCTGTGTGCAGCCCCCCACCATACACGGGGCCGGCGGGCAACCTGCCTGGTCCAGTGTGGTCTGCGTGACGGAGTACTCCTCGATGAGCAGGCTGTCCTTGTGGGAGATGAGCAGCCGGAAGATGCGGGCCAGGGATGAGGAGGAGACCTGGAACTGGAGCATGTTGTAGTGGCGCTCCCGCTGCACGCTGCCTGGGAAGTTCCCCTGGAAAAACTGTTCCACCAGATTCAGGTCGGGAAGCAAGTCTTCCTTTGGGGATCTGATCTTCATCGTGACAATGTAGCCATCTCCAAACCTAGGTGACATGCAGGGTGGCCCGGCATGGGCCTATTAGTAGCTGGGTCTAAGGCAATTCCAAAATAAGGAATAGATTAACCAAAAATATTGAGGATGAAGGGCCCATACTATAGAGCCTGTGTGCATGTTTAAAACTAGGAGGAAAAAACCTGTGATGGTTCCCAGAAAAAATAGTCTGGTATTAGTCTGTAGAGGTCCAAATGTCTGTGTGGTGAAGTGAGTCACCAGACCTGTGTCACAGCTTCCTGTGTCCAACTCCTGTAGACATGGATGCACCCTGCTCCTTTCCCTCCCATTTACCTGCTGAAGTCAAAGGTGGATTTAGCCCCTTGGGGAGATCATAACCTGCCCACAAAGGCCTCTGGAACTAGTGTTTACTCAGTAATGGAAAGGCTGCCTCCTCCTTCAGAGAGATCCTCCAGGAGGGCACAAAGACTTGAGAAGCAACACTGCCCTGTGGAAACTTCCAGAACAAGTGGGAGCTGCTAGGGTCAGGACACTTAACTCCTCTCCCTTCTGTGTCAGTTATAATTTACCTCAATGCTCTCTCTATGACCAAGGGTTGCTTCCCTCTACAATAAAATATCTTTCCTTGCAGCTCTGGAAAACTGACTGTCCCTCCACATGAGAGATATTCCCCTCTTACCTGCTCTACCATGAGGATACTGATGAGAGGGAAAACAGTGGGGAATCCATCCATGTCTCCTGCCGTTGGACCCAGGAAGCTCTGCCATGGCTCTGGCGACTTTGTATGCTGAGGTGGATGTCAGTCCCCCTAGATATTTGTGTAGCGTCACCCAAATGCTGGTAACCTACTAGACCTTCCTCTCAATCACTCCTCTGCCCTGATGCTTATGACGGATGATGTGTCTTGTGCAACAGTTCCATAGGTACAAGACTAAGCATTTTGGCCTGGGTAAGGTAGGTTATGTACCATTCATTTTACCAACTAGCACAGTGACTTTTATATTCTGGGCTCTTAAAAAGCGTTTGTTAAATAACTGAGTAATAACCACAAATCCACTCTTCCCAGTTTATCAAGTGTATCAGAATGCAAAGAAGCATGGCATTATTATCATAACCTTATTTTAGCTGATTAATTGTGGCTTTGGGACATAAACTATTATAAATAATGCATTGTTTATGACAGTTTACGATTTATGGGGACAGGGTAATCCTACTGAAGATCACTGGCATTGTTGGTTGGCATATACTTCATGGTCACTTCTCAAACTCAAAAGCATAAATATGTCTGAAAGGAAAACTGATTCTCAGGCTATTTGGTCTCCTAACGATCCCTATTTTGGTCATGGATTCTTTTTTTTTTTTTTAATGATTTTATTTATTTATTTGACACAGAGAGAGAGAGATCACAAGTAGGCAGAGAGGCAGGCAGAGAGAGAGAGAGAGGGAGAAGCAGGCTCCCTGCCGAGCAGAGAGCCCGATGCAGGGCTTGATCCCAGGACCCTGGGATCATGACCTGAGCCGAAGGCAGAAGCTTTAACCCACTGAGCCACCCAGGCACCCTTGGTCACGGGTTCTTATTAAATAGGCCATAGGTGCTGGATCTGTTGGGATAAGTGGTGGGATAATGAGGCTGTGGTAGTGACCCTTCCTCATCCCAGGCCCAATCAGAACCCCATCTGGAGACTCAGGGAGTCCTCAACCACAGGTAATTAAGCCCAACCTAGAGAAGTTTCTTTCAGCACAGAAGCTTTTTCTGTCTGTTATTGTGGAACAAGGTCCAGACCACATGCTTCTGCCCACGTGATAAGGGTAGCAGGACCCCCCCAAGTAGTCAGTAGAGAGCACAGGGCCTCGTTGACCCCCTCTATCACCAAAGAAGGTAACAAAGGTGACCCCCAGCATATATCTTACTTGCACTTGAGGTGCTGAATGGTGCCCAGACACTGAAAGGTGCCCTTTACCATGATGGCCAGTCGAGTACACAGAGCCTCACATTCTTCCATGCTGTGGGGCAGGAGAGAGGAAGTAAGCAAGGGCGGGGGTGGGGGGGAGACTTACAGTCTGCCCACCTGTTCTACCCCCAGCCCCCGGGAATCTCTTGCCTGTGGGATGTAAGGACCACAGCTCTCCCTTCTCTGATGATGCTCACAATGGTGTTCCACAACATGCGGCGTGCCTGGGGGTCCATGCCTGTTGTGGGTTCATCCTGTGGGGAGGCAGAGAGGGGAGGGAGCTAGGCTTGGAGCCTGCCTCTCCTAGTTATTGTGCCCTCCCTGGCTGCCCCCCTTTCTAAGCAGTTCTGCTCTCTGGCAGACAATATACAAAGTGCCTCTCTAAGTGGGCAAGATTTGGGGAACCCAGGCTTCGGGTAGGAAAAGCAGGGGACCAACCAGGAGAGTAAAGAGACATTATGCATATCCATTGACCCCCTTCAGCCCATGAATGGGTTAAGATTGATTAAGACAATGGCAGAATTATCTCAAAAATTAAAAAACCAACAACCTTATACATACACTTGTAAGGAGGCAGAGACATAGCCCAGGTGACTTGTATGAGTCACCTCCCAGCCCTGCAGCCCATGTCCTCATAAACCCCTGACTGCACGGGCACAAGGGCCTTGGGTGTGGTGCAGCTCCAGTGAGAATCACACGAGCCTTTGATCCACGCCAGTGTTCTTGTCCACTCTGCATCCCAAAAAGATATCCTCCAGCAGTAGTGATTTCTGACCAGAGGGGCTTAACTTCCCTGCTATGAGCCTGTGGGCCCACAAGACACCTCCCAGGGGCTCAGAGTAAGAATATGTTATGACTCCTGTTTTCCCCAAGAGTTGTGAACCAAACACTGGCTTGATGTGCTCAAAACAAGCAGTACAGGAAATAGTCTAGATGAAAAAAGATCACTGTATTTTCTAAATCTGCTGGCCTAATCATAGAGGTGCAACTCTTGGTTCAAGTCCTTGGATCCATCTATCCCCACAGGTCCTGGTGACCCTCACCAGCAGCACCAGAGGTGGGCAGCCCATCAATGCAATGGCTGTGGAGAGTTTCCTCTTGTTGCCTCCACTGTAGGTACCAACCAGGCGGTCTGCATAGAGAGACAAGCCCAGGCTCTGAATACTCCAGTTTGCCACCTAGGGAAGAGGAAGAAAACCCATTGTGAAAAGACAAACAAGCGAACCTCCACTAATTCGAAGTCTTAGGCTCCTAGATCTCACACCTTCAGGATAACAGACACAGCTAGGCTGACATATGGATACCTACTGGCTCAGGGAGTTCATGGGCTTCAGGGGCCAGAGGTCTCCTTTCCATACTGTGCCTTACATTGCAGTGTGGCTTGGTGCAGCCCCCAGAGAAATGACCTTCAGCCTTACAAAGAGCAAGATAGTGCTTCTCACCCAGTGTCCCAGACTATGGGTAAGGGTGGAAGAGTCCCAGGGTCTGTTGGTGGGTCTCAGACCCATTGCTTCCACCCTTCAACAGGGTCACACTTGAAGTCTCGTGCATCTAATATGTACTTATCAAGCCACCGCTATGAGTCAGGCACTGCATTAAGCCCTGGAATAATGGTGAACATAGCCTTGCTGTCGTACTCACAGATTGGAGCGAGGGATGACACACAATCAAAATAAACAGAATAATGACAGATTATAAAAGTGCTTTGAGAAAAATCAATGGAAATTATGGCAAAGAATACCTTGTGTGTGTGTGAGAGAGAGAGAGAGAAAGAGAGAGAGCACAGAAAGAAAACTACAGAAGTCTTTGGAGACAAGCCTACCAGGCTTCTGCCTTCTGTACTTACTGTATCTCTGCCTGAAATGTTCTTCCCCTAGCTATCCCCATGACTCCCTCTGTCAGTGCCTTTAGGTCTTCATTCAGAGGTCACTTCCTCTGTGATGCTGGCCCTGTGTCACCCTATCTAAAAATCTTCCCTACTTTATTTTTCCCATACTGACTTTTCATTTGCAAATGTACCATATATTTTACTTACTTCATCTATTTATTATCTGTCCTCCCCACTAGAATGTAAGCTTCACTTTTAACTTCTTACTTGGAATAGTTTCCAGCTTACAGAAATGTTTAAAAATAAGAATAATATAAAAACATTCATAAGCACTTTACTCTCTTTTTCTCTCTCCCTCTTACGCATGTGTGTACACATGTGCATATACACACATATGATTTTTTCAGAGCCATTCAAGGTAAGTTATATATCATAGCCCCTTATTCCTAAATACTTTAGTGTCTACTTCCTGAGAAGAAGAATACTCTTACATAACTGCAGTGCAGTTATCAGTGTTGCTAAATTTAACATTGTTCTGATACTGTCCTCTGATCTGCCCTTCATAGTCTGGTTTTGCCAACTGGCCCAGTGGTGGCCTTCATGGCATTATTTTCTATCCAGTACAGGATGCAGGCTAGTATCCATTACTCAGCCATGTCTGCTTAGCTCTGTGATCAGGAACATTTCCATAGTCTTTCTTTGTCTTTTGTGACTTTGATAACTTTGAAGAGTATAGCCCCAATATTTTTTTTTAATAGAATGTTCCTTTGGAGTTTGTCTGATGTTTTCTCATGATAAAATTCAGGTTATATATTCTCAATCAGAATATCATGTGTTGTGTCCTCCTCACGGTATCACCTCTAGGGTCATGACATGTCCAAGTGCTCCTCATAAGGAATGTTAATTCTGATCACCCAATTAAGGTGTTGTCTAATTTCTTCATTGTGAAATTATGATGCTCTCCCTCATACCCAACAAGCAATCTGTGGGAGATACTTTCAAGCTCTACAAATATCTTGCTTCTCATAAAAAGCTTCCTCTAGATTTAGCAACCATAAATGATGCTTGTGCAATCCAATCTTTACTATGATCACTACAAAATGATTTTTCAACTCTAGAATTTCTTCTACCCTAATCAGTTGGCTCTCAGCATCTGTGCGTAGGTAAGAACCATCCCTTTTCTTTATCTATTTAACAGTATGGAGTTATGAATTCCTCTGTTTCCCCCAATGTCTTATAATTTATCATGGTGTTTATTGTTTTGATGTTCTAACTGTACCCCATTTGGCTATTGGGAGCCCCTTCAAGATGGCTCCTGTGTAGCTCCAACATACCTCTTTTTTTTTTTTATTTAAAGCACTTTACTTTCTGACATAATAAGATGTTTCAGGCTCATTTTATACCTATACTGTCTCAGCTGTGGAATCTGTCATTGCAATAGTGTTACAATAGCATTGCATGGTGTCAGATCGGAGCTACACTCTGGAGAGCATAGCCTAATGCATGGAGTTGTCAAATCATGTTATACCCTTCTGGCTAATGTCACATTGTATGCCAACTATACTTCAGTAGAAAATAGTGAGGGAGAAAAGTAAAATTCAGCATGTGTACTTTAGCCCTTTGCTTTTTTTACTTAACAATAACTCTAGGAAATAACTCCCTATCAGTTCACAGAGATTTTCTGTGTGTGTGTGTGTGTGTGTGTGTGTGTGTGTGTGTGTGTGTAACAGCTGTGTATGACTTTCTTATGTATATGGAGCATAAATGATTCAACCAATCTCCTATGCCTGAATATTTAGGTAATTCCCAATGTTCTGTGACTATGAATGTGATGAAGAAGCTGTGCATGTGTATTTTGCACTGTGGGAGGGTGTATTTTTGGGGTAAATTCCCAGAAGTGGGATTGCTGAATCCAAGGGTAAAGGCATACATTGTTTTGTTAGATAGGAAGACAGGGATTTTCTTGTTTTGTTTACTGCTATCCACCCAAATATAACAGTATCTGACATACAGTAGACACTCAAAAAGCATGTGCTGAACGGACAGCATGTTTCAGCTTTCCCATCCCCAAATAAATTCACTCTCACGAAACAGGCTTAGAAATTACCAAACTCCTGAGTGGCTACCAGAAACCATTTTTTACCCTCTCAATTTCATCTGCTGGTACGCCTCGAAGCCGGGCATAAAGGTAAAGATGTTCTCGCCCTGTAAGCAGGTCATCAATTGCATCAAACTGAGGACAGTAGCCCATATTTTGATGGACGTCAGATATATTGGTTAAAATACTGCAAGAAGAAAAAGCAGTTAGCAAGTTTTCTTCAAACAGGTGGGGGTTGGTGACAACAGAACTGGGGCTGGAGAGCTTCTGCCAATGGGATATACAAGCTACCTCTTCTCTTCTGCTTTGCTTCAGAAATGTGCACAACATTTATAATTCAAAGCAGGGGCCCTTTGGTTAGAAACTGGTGAACTTCTGGAATTCTGAGCATTGAATCCAATAGATCCTTCCAAGTTTCTCTTTCTAGGATAACCTGAATCTCTGTTACCCAAAGTCAGCTTTAGTTTTGGAGTGGATCACCTCATATGTGTATTTAAAAGTGAAGATCAGGCTTTAGAAAATGACCAGTGAGGGGTGCTCAGTCCATTAAGCTTTTGACTTGTGGTTTTGGCTCAGTTCATGATCTCATGGATTTTGGGATCAAGGCCTGCATTGGGCTCCTTGCTCAGCGGGGAGTCTGTTTGAGATTCTTTCTCTCTCCCTTGTCCTCTGTCCCTCTCCCAATTCAGTGCACACACACTCTCTTTCTAAAAATAAATAAATCTTTAAAAGAAAAAGAAAAGAAAGTGACCAGTGATTTCTGATCCCTTTCAGACATCTGGGACATAACCAGAGAAGATGCATGCTCCCTTAAGGAATTAAACTTCTCCATCTGGGCTTTTGGCAGAGATACAGTAAATGAAAGGGGAACCAGTCAGATTCATACTCAGAGCAAGATACTGGCAGGGTGCAGAGAGGAAGTGAATTGAGTTCTATCAACTCCCCTTGACTGATAATGTTCTCCCTGACTAGAAAATACATTGCCTTGATGAAAAAATAAACTGTCAAATCTGGTCTAATCTCTTCCTGCTCCCCCTGTTTCCCTTGTAGCTTAGGATCTATGAATAAAAGATGGGTGCTACAGGTTGGGACAGAGAGACACCACACAGCCCCTGCACTGTAATAAAAAGTACTTCAGGTATGGCTGGACCAGTTAAAGCCATCCAGGAAAGCAAGGAGAATATTTTTCCAAATTCGTGGGCGCTTGTCCTACCAAAGGAACCCAATCCTGCATCTTAAACTTACAGCTGTGTTCCAGTTTTCACTTCATCTATCTTCTGTCTTCTAGGCATCAGGCTGTGTCTTACTTGGACTGTCATCTGATGTCTTAAGGTAAATCCCATTATATCCTCCTGCCTGCTATCCCTTGGTCCCCCAAGACTCCTTTTGTTATCCCTGTCAAGTCACTTGCTTGGTTGCAGGCTAAGCTGGATTTGCAGATGAGACAGACTCAGCCATGGCCTGGCTTTATTCCTGTTTGTTTTTTTGCTCTAGACCCAATAGGGATTGCTGGGGAAGGCCGAGGAACCAAAGTCATCCTGTCTGAGTCATGTCCAGTGGGCCTTCAGCCATGTTGCTGAGCATGGGTCCCAGGTGAAGGAAGGAGGCCCAGGTTAGGTACATGCTGAGCAGAAGTCAGCACTGCCTAACTCTGCTTATAAATTGAGGCAGAGTGTTCCTCTGGGCACATCTGTTGCCTGTGAGCTCTGCTGTTCAGGGAGCAGCCTGGAAAGTGGCAAACAGTGTAGCCTCATGTTCTTGATCCTGTGCCATAGAGGACCAGTCTGTTTACTCACACCTTGTTCTGGAGAGCAGCAGGCACCCTCTAGAATCTAAGGACACATGCCAGCTTTCCCTTTATAAATGCTCCTTGGCCTGGTAAAGCCAAGCATTGGCACAGAAACAGCCCAATCAGACTGAAGCCCCTGAAGGTTCTTAAACCAGCCCCCATATAGAAACTCGATCCAGAGAATGGTACTTCCCCACAGGGGTTCTTAACCTGGGAAAAAAGGTGAACTTTTTGCAAAAATGTAGAAAATGTATGGAGGGAAATAATGGGGGATAACGGTGTGTGTGTGTGTGTGTGTGCATGCGCGCATGTGTATATTTTTAAGACTTTTTCTTTTTTTAAGTAATCTCTACACCCAATGTTGTGCTTGAACCCACAACCCCAAGATCAAGAGTCACATGCTCTACTAAATGAGCCAGCCAGGTGCCCCAATAATGGTTTATATATTTATGAAGAAAGCACAAAAAATGTTCATCAGACATTTAAAGGAGTCTATAACCTCAAAAAGACTAAGAACCCCTGACATAGTGCTTCCCAGCAGTTTCCAAGAATCCACGCTTACAGGGGCATGTCTTAACAATCACAATTCAATTCAATTTCCCAGAAAGTCTACATCTGGTACATCTTGGCCCATGTTCTCTGGGAGGCCTACTCCTCTGCACAGATCTTCCAAGCTCTAAGATCTTCCTTAGTACAGGGTCTGATGCTCGCTCTCCTTATGCTGGGACAAGAACATGGCCCAGGACCTGTGAGAGACACCCTGAGACAGGAAGAGAAGGATACTCACCTCTTGCCTGCTATAGTGGCATCACCAGAGGTCACTGTGGTGTCTCCAGTAAGCATCTTGAATGTGGTTGTTTTGCCAGCTCCGTTCACTCCCAGAAGACCGAAGCACTATGGGAGAACATATAAACTGGCCTCATCCTAGAGCCCAAGCAGCCCAGGGAGTGGGGACTGTCAGGCCCTAGGGCAAGTGTGTAGGTAGATGGGAGACACTTTCAACTTGAGCTACATGATGGAGGCCACTAGCCATGTGTGGTACAGGCTAGCAGAATTTGCCACCTCAAGATATGCCACTTTAGCCTAAGGATGATTTTGAGCTGAAGGCAGTTAAGAATCAGCAGATACAAGAAAAGCTCTCTGGGGGCACCTGGGTGGCTCACTGGGTTAAGTGTCTGTCTTCAGATCAGGTCATGACTCCAGGCTCCTGTGATTGAGGCCCTCGTCAGGCTCCCTACTTGGCAGGGAATCTGCTTCTCCCTCTCCTGTTTCCCCTGCTTGTGCTCTCTAATAAATAAATAAAATCTTTCTTTTTTTTTAAGATTTTTTTTTATTTATTTGACAGATCACAAGTAGGCAGAGAGGCAGGCAGAGAGAGAGGAGAAAGCAGGCTCCCCGCTGAGCAGAGAGCCTGATGCGGGGCTCTATCCCAGGACCCCGAGACCATGACCTGAGCCGAGGGCAGAGGCTCAACCCACAGAGCCACCAAGGCGCCCCATAAATAAATAAAATCTTAAAAAAAAAAAAGTTCTCTGCTCTCCCCTGTGCCTAAAAGCAGGACATAAATTTACAAGGTATCCTCTTTTGCCCTAACAGGAAGAATAAAAGTTAATTGCCAGAAAAGACTTCCCTTCTGAGTCTTAGCCTGGAGTCAGCAACAGAGGAATCTATATAACAAACTACTCACTAACCTTTAGCTACTATTGGTTTCCCCCATATTTGCCTTTTCTATAATTTGCCAACCCCACTGCCTTAAGGTCCTTTCCCTTTGTCTCGTCACTTCCCTAAAAATGTATCCTTCCTTTGCCAAGATGCTATATAAGCCCAAGTTCTAACCACCTCTCCTGTCATTTATCTCTGATCATTCCCTAATAAACGGCTGTTTGTTCTTTTCTTTTTAATTTGTCTTTCATCAGTCCAATTTGTAGAGCTCTAAGCAGAGAACTCAGGGAGGGTAGAGGAAAGAGGATTTTCCTCCCTTATAGTGACTGCTGAGCACTTGAAATGCATCTGGTCTAAACTGACATGTGCTATATGTGTAAAGCACCTTGGATTTTGAAAACTTAAAACAATAACAAAAAAAAGAATGTAAAATGTTGCATCAATAATATTTTATATAAGTTATATATTGATGCAACAGTATTTCAGATATATTAGGTAAAATAAATCAAGATTAATTTCACCTGTTTTGTTTTTGTTTTTGTTTTTTACTTTTTTCATGTGCTGCTAGAAAATTTAAAATGACCTCTGTGGCTGCATCTGATTTCTTTGCAAGATCCCTGCCACAGCGGGGAGAAGCAGTACACACAGGAGTCTGCAGGGTACCCACCTCTCCGGGGCGTACGCCGACACACAGCCTGTCCACTGCTGGGCTGGAGGTACCTGAATAAATCTGCAAGATGCAGAGAAACTGAACTGAGAACCGAGAGAGGGTTCGAGTGGGAAGGGAAGAGAGAGCAAGAGCAAAGGGCAGTTTAGGAGAGAATTACCGACATGAGGAGGTTACATATTGGCATGGGTGTTCAGAGAGGCGTTGTGAGCCCTGGGAAAGCGTGAAGCTGATCCACCGTGCAGAGACGGAAGAGGGAAGGGTGAGTGAGGCTCAGGTGTAGGGGCTCCCACTGAGGCCCTGTGCCAGTGCCCAAGATGAATACTGGGGTGAATGCACTGGAGTTAGGTGTTCTTGGAAGGCAAGCGATGACAACCTCATATAAAATTAGGAAAATGAATTGCTTGCGTAGGCATATTACTTATTCTGCAAAAGGCAAATTACCATGTTGTCCCATCTGTGGATCCAACTGGCACCTTCAGATTAACTCGTCTGCACCTACTCCCTTACCTTGGTTAGTTCATTTAGCCTTAAGATATCAGTTTTATTTCCCCCACTAATGATTCTTTGTCTTTCTTCAGCCACATCATCATCTTCATCTGTGATGGGCTCCTTCACAGGCTCAGCAATCCTAGAGGATGGAAGGGGGAGAGGAATGGGTTGGTGTGCAGTGCCCATGCTTTCCAGTCCTGATCTCCCCATGTGTGACCCTGGGTGTGTCACTGAACCCTTCTAAACCTTACCTCCTTCAACCATATGGTAGGGAGGGGAAAAGAGTGTCTACCTCACAGGATTATGGAGATGAAGTTGGCACAGCATGTGGCATGGAGTCAGAACTCAAAACCTGGCAACTGTTATCATTATTAAAACACTTCATCTATGGTAAGCACTTAGTAAAGATCACTGGTCTCCCATTTATCTCTTGAACTAACTCCTCTCCCAACTATTTGATCAAGACTTGGTCCCCAGCACCTACTAGTCTTCCCTGACTCCCAGCCTCTACAGGCATTTCCAGGGCCTCAGCATCCTCTTCCTCCTGCCCTGTCAAACAGAAGCCTTCCTAACCTTAAAAACACAGCGCCTTCTCTGAAACCCTCCCTGACCACTTTGGCCTACAATCTCACTGGCCACATCTAATTCATCTCTAAATCTTGTCTTGTCTACCATTTATCCAATCAACCTATTCTTCTCCACCCCCCAATGGCCCCTCACCTATCCAGGCCACCACTGACTCTTGCTTGGGTGCCAAAATAGCCTCCTGTCTGGTCTCTCTCTTTCTAGACTGGGCAGATCATTCACCTGCCTGATTAAAACACCACAATAGCTCCCTGCTGCCTTCAGGCTTAAACTTGAAGTCCTCACCAAGGTAATGGGCATTTCAGGACTTGGCTCTGCCTACCTCTCCAGGCTCCTCTCTCACCCCCGCTCACCTTTTCCCTTCTGTGGACTAACATGTCCTCTACCAAAAACCCCCTTTCTTCTGCCCTTCTCTTCTCTTTGCCTGGTTGCCTCTCAGCATGAGCATGGCTGTGGGCTTCCTGAAGCCAGAGATCGTGGAATACTTCTTTAGTGTTATTTCAGGCCTAATGTGGCAAGACATGCTCAATTTTTTGACAACAGAGTTTGAAGCTACTTAGTCTGTTTTGGTAAACAAGTCTGCCTCCTCCCTTCTATCCCAAGGTCTAAGAAGTGGTCAAAGCTGTAGAAGGAGGCCTGTGGGGGCTGAGGGTTCCACGGACATCACCCACCCCCACCATCCCCCATAATAGCACCACTTCCCGGTCACGTCATTTTATTCCAAGTGTGTTGATACCCATTATCTCGTTCAATCCTCACAGCTACATCTGTTTCTAGTAACTCAATTCCCTATGGATTAAAACCTAAACCAAGTCCTCTGTATCTTTATTTATATGTAGCCAGACTCAGCTTGAGATGATGAAAGGATAAGAAGCAAAACACTCCCCAGGAAAGCACACATTCCAAGGGCCAAGTGATTTGCAGTTGGGGGCCCTGGGCTAAGCCCTAGTGAAGGTCAGCTTGGATGGCAGAGGGACAGCCTTCTGGAAACCTGAGTGCCCATGTCAGAAGGAGGCAAGGCCTAGGTCAAGAAGCCAGGAAAAAATGGCACAGCTGGGCTAGGTCATGGTTGGCAGTCATTGGCCCTCTCCTCCCACCCAGAGGGGCATAATGCCTGCACCCGCTCTTCACACTGCTCCTGGCTTCAGCTGCCCTGGTTATCATCCTATGTTACTTCCTGTCCCCACTCTCATATCTCTAATTAGCAAAGGGGCCCACCTTGTATTTTCTTGTGAATGCACAAATCTATTTCCCAGTACTTTGGATCTCCCTTAACTGTTATCATTTGTAAGACTATTATCCAACTTAAAAGGAGTATCTGTTAATGAAGTGAGAGGTTTTAAATATTAGTGAGTGAAATTAAAAACTGTATTTTAAATACTTTCAAGCTTAGATTCTTTCAAATTCCAAAGTGCCTATTTTAATGTCTCCCTCCTTGTGTTATTCAGAATAAGCCAGGCTTTAAGGGTGTAAAGAACCATTGTGGAGTGGGACTGGTGAGGAAAGAGAGGACTGCATGGATGTGAATCCAAGTCCCTGGACAGATGCAAGGCGCTGCAGTGGCCTGAACATACCACCGAGTGAGGAAGAAGTGGTGCTGGATGAGGAGAGTCAGGAGGAAGTACACCACCCCTTCTGCGGCCATGGCAACCAGTTTCTTCCCAATCAGGTCCCACTGGAATGGGTTTGTGGAGTGCTCCTCACCTGCGGACAGGAATGAAGTCCACTCAGCTGCCCCAGCTGCCCCCAGAGACATGGTCACAATGTTTGGCCCAGCTGGACCAGGCCTAATGCAAAGGAGTAAGCGAGAGCTGGACCCTGGTCACAGCTCAGTTGTTCTAGTCAGAACAGAGAAGAGTCGGAGCCTGCTCCTGACTTCTCCTGTGGCTCCTCAGCCACAGAGACAGAGGAAATTGATCCCTTGTGAGCAGAAGTATACTCCCAGACCCACCAGGTGTCCCCCTGCTCTAGCCCAGGCTGCAGGCCTGGCATAGGAACTCCCCCGGCAGCCCGCCCCTGCGCAGAGGATCTGGGGCCTCGAAGGCCACCCACCAAACCGGGCGTAGACATCGGTCACAGCCTGGCTCAGCGCTAGGTCAATGAGGCCCCGGCCCAGGCAGAAGTGGGGGAAGATAATGAGCAGCTTCCTCAGCATGGCATTGAATCTGAGCAGTGTCTGAAACACAGAAAAACAGGGCAGTCAGTTGTGGGGACTGACCCCACCTGCCCCTCCTGAGCAGGGTCTGGAGGCCCTCGTTGGGCAGGACCAGGGGAAGGCCTGCAAATTGAGGGGGCCTAGCAGCCAGGCTGGCCGCAGGAGGGATCTGTCACACAGATATGGAGGTTCTGGAATACTCACAGGAGGGGCCACTAGCCAGGCAGCCTGCCTGGGGAGCTGCCACGGCAGACTCACTTACACATGTGCCCTCCAAGGCATCTGTTCCCGGGAGAGGGTAGGAAGAAGACTTCCTTGTAGGCCTTTTGGTTCCTTTAAAATCACATCAATGCACTCACACACGTATGTGTGAATGTGTGTGTGTGTGTAGAAAAACCTAACACCTGAAGTTACCAAGGAAACTCTGAAGGAGTAAGAAAATCTAAAAGCTTAGGATCACAAAAGGTCATTAATAGCAGCTCAGAAAACTATGACACTCAGAGCACACAAACTTAGAGTTAAATGAGCTTACAGAAAACAAGGAAGAGAGGAAGGAAGGAAGGAAGAGGAGGGAAAGTGAAGGGAAGGAGGCAAGCAGCAAGCGTGGAAGGAGGGAGAGAGGGAGGAAAGGAGGAGACACCTTCACGTATGCACTAAGGGTGTCCAGCCACAGTACTTGCTCCTGGCTCTGCTTGGGACCATCAGATGTTATAATATATTTTTAAAGATTTTATTTATTTGTTTGACAGACAGAGATCACAAGTAGGTAGAAAGGCAGGTAGAGAGAGGAGGAAGCAGGCTCCCCGCTGA
This sequence comes from Taxidea taxus jeffersonii, assembly GCA_003697995.1. NCBI lineage: Eukaryota > Metazoa > Chordata > Mammalia > Carnivora > Mustelidae > Taxidea > Taxidea taxus. Next base: position 75,979 of record RCUC01119126.1, read on the forward strand.
GCAGAGAGCCTGATGTGGGGCTCGATCCCAGGACCCTGGGATCATGACCTGAGCTGAAGGCAGAGGCTTTAAGCCATTGAGTCACCCAGGCGCCCCTCTCTCTAATATTTTTGTAATCCAACAAAGAAGCCACAGAAGTCATGCTCACCTGGTTATTCTCAAATAATTCCAAGATGAAGGTGATGGCACTGCTGTTGATGCCAATGAACAGATTAGCACAAGACAAGGCCACATAGGCTGTGCTGGGGATATCAAACAGGAAGGATGCTGGGTACATCATGGGAATGACTGCCCATCTGTGGGGGAAATGACACAATGCAGTGCAACAGAGTTGCAGTCTCTGTACCACTAGATATAATGCATTCCCCCCCACATGAGGGGACATGCCTGCCCTGGCGAGAGTCCCAGGACGACCAGAAACTGGCTCCATCCCTTGGTCTTCATTCCTCATCTTTGAAGGGAGACAGTGATTTCTTCCCTGGCTACCTCACCAGGGTTTGGTGCGGAGCAAGTGAGAAGGTGGCTGTGAACGTGCCTTCTACCAGGCAGAGGGGCCATGTCTACCCACAATGCTTCTCACTCTAGTCAGGATCAGCAAAGCCAAGCTGAGATCCCAGGAGGCTCATCTTCACAACAACAGTCACACTGGCTCCTGAATTCTTTATTTCTAAGAGAGCTGAACAGAGAACACTGCTCTGGTAAGACTTCACTGGCCCTCGCAGGAAGGACCAGGGGTTATTATTTCTATTTTACAGATGAGGAAACTGAGGCCCAGATGGCATAATTACTTGTCCACGGGTACATACACAGTGAGGAGTAGGCCAGAGTATAAAGTTGCATGACTTGCTCTATGATTCTATGGGATTTAATCCCTGTGTCATCCTCTGGCCCTGGCTCAAGGGCAGCCTTTCAGCTGCAGTCTTCTGTGTGCAAATAACTCTTGGCCAGTCCAGCAGGAGACACTGAGATGGACAGGTTGGCTAAGGATGAATGAGAATCAGAGCTTGGTGAGGGATGGGAAAGTGAGGGGCTCCCAGACCCTGGTCAGGCCCCAGCTGGAGTGGAAGAAGATTCATTTGAGCCTCTGGAACAGCTCCAGGCGTGGAGTCTGCAACAGATTCCTGGTTGGTAGCTGCACACCCTGCAGAGGGCTGGATGCTAATCTGGCTGCCAGAAACCCTGATTTCCTATCAGAAGAGCATACCCCTCTCTTGGCTTCCCTTTGAATGGCATTAGCTAATGACCCAAACAACTCACCCATACAGCATGAGCAGGGCAACAAGGGCAGGAAGATTTTCTGGAGAAGTGTAGGCTTTCTTCTGAAACCCGATGAAGATTCCCACCACCAGAGCAGCACTCACAGCATAATTCATCTCGAAGAGAGAAGAGGAGAACAAGACACTTAACTTCTCAGGACCTCTGTCTCCTGTTTCATAAAATGGGGGTGGGGGAAGGCTCCTCCAGCATTTATAATGGTCTGGGATTCTGATTGTATTTGTCTAAACAGTTCTTGGTCAGCCAACATACATTAAGTTGTCCCTCGTCCTCCTACTACTCCCCAATCCCACCTCCCAGTACAGGGAAGCTTCAGTCTCTATCTTTTGAGAGAATGAGTTCTAAAAATCCACCTGATCTCTTTTTTCTCTTTCTAATTGGTCATGAAGTCCTACTGATTCTACTTTCTAAGCATGTCTTCTGAATTCAGAAAAACTCAAAATATTTAGTCCTTGGCCTCATGAAGTTCAAATAGTTGATACCCTTTTATCACTTTGTTCTTTTTCTTCCCTTCCTACACAATTCAGTCCTAAAGACATTAGGAAAGATAGGGAGAGCTGGGCAGCCATGGGGGGGGGGTCACAGGAGGTGTCACTGTGGTCCCAAGCAGAATGAAAACCCAAGAAGGGTGAAGACGACATCCCACAGAGGGTGGGCTGTTGTGGGGTGAAGGAGGGTGTCCTTACAGGGTGTTGATCTAGTTGGGGCTATCTGAGCTGGAGCAGAATGAGGAGAACATCCAAATGGGGGGCAGCTGGAGCAGGAAGAGAAGGGTGTCCAGTTGAGGGAGAGGATGGTGGCAGAGATGGGAAAATATTACATACAGGTGTACTGCTCAGTAGGTATGTGAGTCAGGGGTAATAGAAGCCAGTTGCTCATTCTAAGAGAAGAGTCACAAATATGGAAAGATAGTCTGGAAGTTTGATAACAAATAGAATATTTACATAACTTCAAAGTACCTCTCCCCCAATTCTTATTAATTATAAAGGGGGAAAGAGTAACTTCACAGTGGAGGAGCTCAGCAGACACCACCTAAATCAAGTGACCAAAGAGACCATCATCAGTAATAGAACAAACTGAAATCAGAAGTGACCTGGTCAGATGTAGTGAGAAGAACAGAGTATGCTTTCATGATACCACTGCTGTAAGCTGGATCCGATCATGAGAAAACACTGGGCAAACTCAAATTAAAGGACATTCTGCAAAATAACTGGCCTGCCATCTTCATAGGTGTCAAGGTTGCGTATGTCAAGGAACAATTCCAGGCTGAAGAAGACTGGAGAGGACAATTAAATGCAATGACTCTGAGCTAGATCCTTTTCTGGAAAAGACATTATCGGGGCAGTGGGTGAAATTTGAGTGGGGTCTGAGGAAAAGATGGAGGTGACACATAGTGCTAGCATCCTGGTGTTGACAGTTGTGTAGTGTCACATAGTATGAGGTGTATCCTCACTTATAGGAGGTAGACACTGGAGGTGCTGGTGATTGTGTGTGTATGCATGTATGTATGTGTGCACGCAGGACATCTTGTTGGGAAATTACCCTCCAATGGCTCAGAAGAAAGGTTTGAACCATATTTATAAGAATTTTGTGATTGTTCCAAAATTTAAAAGAAAATCAGATGACATATAAAAATAAGAACTTAAAAAAACATCCTATCTGTGCTGAGTGAATGATATAAACAGTAAGTGTTTGTTCATTCATTCAACAATGACTCTCAGGCATATATGTCATCTTTTTGCCCCTGGCTAATGAGGGTGCTCAGCTCCAATGCTATAGATCCTAGAGTTTGGATTCCAAGCCAGCCTTAAAATTCTAAAGCATCAGAAGCCTGCTAGGGTCCTATTCACCATCTTCTAACTCTTCACTGGCCTGCCAAGTGTCTACTTGGCTAGCATTACTTCCCACCCAGACACCCACTCTAGACTTCTATGCATGTTTCTGCTCAGGCTCAGAGATCTCTGTAGCTAGGCACATGCATGGGTCAGTCCAAAGTGCAGATTCTATAATCCTCATCTTTATTAAAAAAAAAAAATTAGAGGGGTGCCTGGGTGGCTCAGTGGGTGAAAGCCTCTGCCTTCGGCTCAGGTCATGATCTCAGGGTCCTGAGATCGAGCCCCGCATCTGGCTCTCTCTGCTCGGCAGGGAGCCTGCTTCCTCCTCTCTCTCTGCCTGCCTCTCTGCCTACTTGTGATCTCTGTCTGTCAAATAAATAAATAAAATCTTAAAAAAAAAAAAAAAGCAAAATGCAAAACCCAGCACTTTCATGCTTAAAATTCTTGTCTAAAGTGAGGCCTGAAGGTTCTGACTCCTCCCTGTGTGTGTTTAAGTGTTTTCTCAGGTAGACAGGATAGAGAAGAAAGCATTTAGTTGCTACTGATGGTTCCTGGTTTTGTATTACTCAGTGATGACTGTGGTTAGGAAGCTAAGATCAAAGAAACCATGTGTTTATAAACCCTAGTATTTGTCATCATTATTCAAAACCACCGTGAAAAAGTTGTTTGTGTTGGTCTCCATCATGATATCTCTTAACATAACATGAAATGGAGACTCATGCTAGTCTTAGAATGCTGGGATAAAACAAAGAATCTTGTTAGCCACAGTTAGCCACAGAAAACACTGGAGTTGATGTCATAATGACCCCTGCTACATTATAATTAAGGCTTTGCTGCCAATTTATTTTGACCTGTGGTCTGTTATAAGACAACCCATCCTGACTCCTTCCTGCCCCCAACAATCCTGGTTGTGAGAGAGGTGGCAGTCTGCTGTTGACTTGATAAATAATTTTTTCTTTATATTCCCTAAAGTGTTGGCTAATTTGATTTGATTGTCTGGTTACTTTGGGAAAGCAAAGTAAGGCCACTGGGTAGGGTTGCCAGATTTAGCCAATAAAAATATAGGATTGCTCATTTAAATTTGAATTTCAGATAAACAACTGATTCATTTTTTAATATAAGTATGTATGCATACAGTATTTAGCAGGTGGGATATACTTATACTAAAATCATCGTTTTATCTGAAATTTAGATTTAACTGATGTCCTATGTTTATTCAGTGACTCTACCTCAGGAGAAGTTCCATCCTTCCCCCTTAAGGGGTGGATCAGGATGTAAGAAGAGAATGTAGGATGAAGGAGCTCTTGATACTACCTCTTCAGCCCCAGATTATTCCCGGGAAATGCAGCCTCATGCCTGCAGCTCACTAATTATTCAGTGGGTCAGAAGGCCCCTTGGGCAGGGCAAGCAAAGCCCCAGCTCAGTAGCTGTTAAGCTGGGCCCCACATCCTTCCCTGGCTTGGGGCTCCTAATTCTGTGCCTTTCCAAGAAACAGCGAACACACAAGGCCCTCAGCACAGTCGCTGGCAACAGCCCACCCCATTAGGTCCCCTCAGTCAGAGCAGAGAAATACCTGCCCACTGTGGGCCCATGGAAGCAATGACCTGACACTTACAATGTCCCAGAGGAAATTGGTCAGCCAGTAGGTGGTGGGGCTCACTCCACTGACAAACTGGAGGTGCTTGGCTTTGTTTACCCTCTCCTGGATCAAATAAAGGACAAAACTGGCTGGGACAAAGGACATGGCGAAAATCACACAGATGGCAACCACGGCATCCACCGAAGTGGTCAGCCTGCAGGAGGACGAGAGACATGGTGAGAGAGGGGTGAAGAAGGAGGAGCAGAAGCTGGAGAAGGATGAAGTTAGGCTCAGGCTCAGTTAGCCTCACCCAACTCCAGGTAATAGCCTCCAGAATCCCCTGGAAGCTTGTTTCACTCAGTTGTGCTAGTCAAACTGGGTCAAGGTTACGTGGATATCTGGGTTTCATGTTCCATGATACTACTGGATACTAATATTAATGTTAATATCAAACATCTTTCATGTTAATATAATAATCTAAACTAATTTTGTTACCTTTCCTAATTATTTGTTGGTGTACAGAAGTGGATTCTTACATTAATCTCATATACTGCAATGTTCTTATTACTTCTCATAATTTGTCTATAGATAAGTCCTGGATTTTCTGTTTAGACAACAATATGGTCTGTGAAATCCTGTTCAATCCTACTTTTAAGAAACATATTACAACATGGGGAGATATTCACAATGTAAATTTAAGTGAAAAGAGAACAGGCCAGTCATATAGGAGCTTGGCTCTCTTCAATCTCTCCTGGATCTCTGAGAAAGTGTGTGGCTAAGGTGGCAGGTGTGGCAGAGTCCCACCTGCATGTCACAAAGGAGCAGGGCGCTGGCCTGGGACAGTGCCTGCACAGAGTGCAGAGTACTTCCTACTAGTTCCCATGAGGCACCGCGTGTGTCAGGCACAGCCCTGCTGAAACTACAAAGGGCACAATCCACACACGCAGGAAGGACAGAATAAATAACCGGAAGGAAACACACAAAAGTGTTTAGGGGCAAGACCCTAAACTGTGTGGGGGGGGGTTGTAGAAAATAAGTTTTTAAAACTCTGTTCTATACACTTTATTTAACAATCATATACTCTGTTATATACTGTTTTTATAACCACAGAAGACTTATTTCTTATTTCAGATTCAAGAGGCTTGGCTGCAGATGCTGAGTGAGAACTGGCATAGGACAGACTATTCCTCCTCAGTTGAGGGCCTCAGAGGGTGTCCAAAGGAAGGCCCCAGGGGACCAGGGCCCAAGTTTTAGCCAATGACACTTGGCATATTCGGGGCGAGTGTTCAGGGCACTGAATACACTGGGATAGGAACATGAGGACCCTCACAGTCTCCCAGAAGTTTGTACTCACGAAGCCCTCCCCACTGAATATAGGCCTCGAATGGCGCACACATACTACAGATTGCCTGGGACCGGTATCTTTCACTGCCTGAGGCTATGCAGTGAGAGCCTAAGCTTGAGGAAGGCAAGGATCTGTTGACATCTTGAAAGCCTGGCCAACTGAGGGAAATTCCTGGAATCTAAGATGATTACTCCGGGAGATGAAAGATTGGCTCTACTTTCCCAGTTCCCGGCAGTCACTTTGCAAACTGGTAAGGAGAATATTTGTGTAAGCTCCAGGAGCAACTTGGTATCAAGAGCCAAAAGGAAAGAGAACCAAATCTATGCTTACTTTCCAAATAAATATGAAGAGAAAAAATGGCCAAGCCATTTGGTACATGAGGCACTTGAAAGTCTCATGTTCGTGTGTGCCTGATTTAACAACCTTGCCATCCAGCCCAGCAGCTCACATTAGTGAGAACCCTCTTGGGGTGTCCCAAGAGGGGAGAGGGCTATGGGCAAGCTGGGAGGCTGGGAGCCACGGCAGCTTACACTGTGATCTCTGAGAGCTGCTCCTTGGTCAAGTTCAGGGGCTGGCTGACGATGGTGATGCCGTACTCCTCAGGGTTCTTGTCCTTGTGCAGACTGGTCCGTAAGATGGCGTTGTGGGCCACATTGAGAAAGCTCACCAGGGCATGCCAGCCTTTGTTGTTAAACCACACCTAAAGAGCAGAGATGGGCTTTGTTAGGCTGTGCTACAGCTGTTTAAAGAAAAAACAAGCTGCAGGAGAAAGAATGTGAGGAGGAGGAGGAAGGGTTTGGCAGCTGAAAGACATTCCAGGCTAGATTCCAACAGGAGGAGGGATGGAATGTAATTAAGCTGGAGAAATAAAACTAAAATAACTAGCTCACGTGAGTTTTTAGCTCTAGGGCAGGTTGCAGGACCAGTACCTTAATGTTGTCTTCAGTTTCTAGATGTTTAAGGAAAGCAGGCATTTCCTTAGAGGCCTCTCTGGTGATAGGGCCCTAGAAAACAGCACAAGGGGTTTTTTCTCCACTTAACACTCATGATTATTTGTTTCATGATAACCAGCATGCCAGAAGTTCTACCCAAATCTCCAGGCTGTTTACATACCCCGCTCACATTCATCATCTGGCCAAGGTGGCTTAAAAATTCAACAAGGGCTTCTCCAGTGATGGGAAGAACTGGGAGCTTTCCTCCAATGGAAATTCCTCCGTACCTGACAAAGGAACAAGAAGTCCTCAAGTCAGGGCCATGAACCATGCTTGTGGTGCTTCACACCTGTCGATAGCTCTCTCGGGTTCTGCAGGGCAGTGTGTACTTTGGGGGGAATTGTCCGGACTAGTCAGCAACATGGCTCCACTTTACAAACCGACTATCAATATGTCCTGGTTGCCTCCAGGATAAGTCCCAATCTTTACTGAGTTTGGTTTCTGCCAATGTCACCCCTCTCATGTGTCTTCCCTCAAGTGGCATATGCCAGCCATGTCAGATCACTTCCAGAGCCCCCACCAGTCCAGGCTGCCTTGGCATCTCTGCTAATGTGGGGCTGCTAGCTTCCCAGGAGTGCCTTGCCCTTTTTTGAGCATCTGGCCTACTCGGGCTCATCTGTCATATGTCATTTTCTTTCTGAGGTCTTCCCTGACTCTACCTACACCCTAACCAAGGATTCCTTTTTGGTGCCACTCCTGTGCTTTGCAGATCCCCTGCCCTAACTCTGCTGCTAGAACCTGAATTGGGGTCCTAGTGTCGGATCTCTCCTGCTCTCATCCATCTTCCACACTGCTTGGCAGTCTTAAGTGATCATTTTCTTTCTTTCTTTTTTTTTTTTTTTTTTAAGATTTTATTTATTTATTTCAGAGAGGGAGAGAGAGAGTGAGAGAGAGCATGAGAGGGGAGAAGGTCAGAGGAAGAAGCAGACTTCCCATGGAGCTGGGAGCCCGACGCGGGACTCGATTCCGGGACTCTGGGATCATGACCTGAGCTGAAGGCAGTTAGTTGCTTAACCAACTGAGCCACCCAGGCGCCCTCAAGTGATTATTTTCAAATACCAATCTGGGCCTGTCACTCTTGGGTGTAAAGCCCTGCAGTGGCAGGATAAAAGCCAAACTCCTTGACAAAACAAAATTAATCTGCTGTTTAGGCAAGGCAGGGGAGGGGAACTTTATTTCTCAGGGATTCAAACTGCCCCAACCCCCAATTTCTGCTTCAACCGAGGCCCCACATTTCCTTCTAGGGAGCAATTCTAAAGTCTGGATTTCCATTTCGTGGTTTAAAATCCACCCAGGAAATCAAGTTAATATCAGCTCTGCATTCATTCTAGAGGCCCTTATTGCTGAGGGACTATGAGAGGCCAGCTCACTCTTAGGATATTCCTCCAAGCCTCTGAAACCACTTGAGATTCGAGAATGCCCCAGGAATGGGGTGAGACTGGGGCTGGGCTGGACTCCCTGAGGCTCAAGAGGGATGGGCCACAGAGTGGCAGAGCTTAGGTTACGGGTCCTGTCACTGCAGTTCTCTGCTGTTACCCTTGTGAGGTTTTAGAAACCCCTCTGAGTGGGAATGCTCTGGAACACCTCTTAAGGGAACACCACCTCCCCTATATATTCTCCAAGGAGATCTACTGCTTAGCCACATAACCTTTAGGACATGACTTGCGATTTCCTGAGTACATATTGAACAGCCCATGTGTCTCTAGGTGTGGTTTTTTTAATGTGCAGTTATTTTAAATGGATCAATCTGAGATTTTAATTTCTTACAAAAGTAGTTTCTTACCTCTGTTCGTTGACCCAGAATTTGCTCTTCAAGCTAAAAGCCAAAACAAATTATACAATGAATCCCCTAAGGAAGGCGGTAGTGATAACTTTCTTTCCAAACACTCACTGGGGCCGCTCAGTCTAGCAGGGGCAGTTTTGCATTTCCTGGTATCCAAACAAGGGGGAAGCCTCCGGTCCCAGAGGCGGAGCCAGCCCAAGTGCACATGCAGAGGAAGGACTGTGCTCCAAGTCATATCCTGCATTCTGGGCTTTCTGGGTGGTCCTGTGGTCAGGTCATTTGTCAGACCATCTGGACCCAGAAAGTGGGGCCACCACTATACCAGTGTGGAGAGAAGGCTGTAGCCCTCCCATCTTCCACCCTGCACAAACAGGACTCTAATATTAATCACCTGCACACTGGGGAGAAGTGCTGACTTAGTCCAAGTCCAAAGTTAAGAGACTGGCTTCCAACCAGTCAGGGGTAAAATGACGAGTAATGAGCAGATGCCAATTCTAGACCTCACAGTTCAGGCCCTGTCAACGATCACTGTCATCAAGCATAGAATCCCAAATTCCATATTGCAAATTTACTGCTGGGAGCAAAGTTTGGGATGGTTGTGGTTTTGTTGCATTATTGAATAAATACTATGCACACTGCTCTTATTCTTGTGCTTGGATGGTGTTTTTTCATTTTGCTAGTGCTGGCTTGACACTGCCTTCTCAGCCGTGGCTCTCCCCACTGGTACCATGTTCTAGTTAACCGAGTCTGCTTATCCTTTGTTCAGGGCCTGGCAGAGGAAGCAACTGAAAGGACTATGACAATTAGACAGTATGTGTTTTATTATGAGGCCCCAGAGCACACGGGGACTGAATCAGGGTTCCCCAAGACTTTCTTTCTAGAGCATGCTCTTATCAAGCTCTGACAGTGGCTGCTGACACGGCCCGACTCCTGTTGGGACCAGAGAGGAGCAGCTACAGAGCTGACAAAAGGGGGCGCTCACAAAAGAACTCAGGGGCACACTGAAGGGCAGGGACCCAGAGGAGAGTTTATAGCTAGGGCGCCACAAGGTGACCCAAACTTGACCAACCTGTGGCCTTCCTCACAGGCTGCCATCCCACACTGCTTTTTTTCTATGTTGGTCTGATTTGTTCCTTTCTCCCTTGCTTCTCTCCTTTTCTCTCTTTTTTCGTGTTTACTCTCCCCTCAAAATGTTGTCTGTCATTCTGACTAGTTAAAACACGGGACTGCATTACTGGGTGCATTGTGGGCTTTCTTATTTTTTTTTAATGGTGCATGAGTTAAACTTAAAACTACTTGGCCTAAATAAAATGAAAAATGACAACAAAACTAATCTTAAGTTGCATTTTTACTTATGTATGTCTCAATTGCTTTCTCGGGTAAATCAGGAAAAATAAAATTTTCCACTGCCCTGATTGCCAATAAGCTGTGAGAGTAAATTATCTTCCGTCTCTAGTTAGTACCTTCTACAGGGAGCCAGCTTGTAAATTACGAAAGAATCTCTTCTTACCTGCTTCGTATAAGAGAAGGATATGTTTTTACCAAGAAGTCAGAGATGTTTCTGTTTGTAAGGTCTTGTAGAACTTCAGTGCTGCGCTGTATTCTCTGAGGCAATGAGACATCCATGTTAGTCACCTTGGAATCTGTGGCTTGTTCTCTAAAAATTATTTATGGACTCAGCTGCTGGGAAGATACTAAATAAAGCACTGACATATCCCTAGTTCCACATTAAAGATATGGGAGCCATCTTGGATTCCTCTCTTTTCTCCAATCCATTGACAAGATAGGATAGTTGCAACTCCAAAATAAATCTCCATTCTATCCCCACTGCTCCAGTTCCAGAATACCACCTTAGTCCAAGCCTCCACTCAGATCTCATCTGGACGTCGACAGAAACTTTCAGACTGGTCTCCTTACTTACTTACTCCACGCTGGCCCTCCAAAATCCATTTTCTACTGAGTGTTAAAAATGTAGATAAGAATACCCCAGTCCTTGGTTTCCCCATTCCAATGAACCCTAGGTTCCTCTGAGGATCATCATCAAGGCTGACACAGTCACAGTCTGGACCTGCCCTGCCCTCTGAGCCCTTTGGCCACCATGCTCCTTACTCTTCACCCTCCCTACCTGTTCTCTATGCTTCTCCGCTGTACACCCCTCATTCCTGAGGGAGCTCTGCACTTGGCCGTGCACTCTGCCTGCATTGCTCTGCCCGGACAACCTCGAATGGATAGTTCATCATCATTGAAGTTATCGACCTACATTTTACTCCTCAGGGAAGTATTTTCTATTTCTAGTCACTCTCTATCATAACCTACTGCTGCAATATCTTCTCATCTGCATCTCTATCACACATTCTCCTTCCAATTCATCTGCTTCCTTGTTTTTAAACTGTTACCTCTCTGTGATATCAATTCTAAGAGAGCAGGGACTTTCTCTGTGGTGTCCCCAGCACTCAGAATAGTACCTGGAATGTAGGTGAAACAATAAATTTGTGACACGGATGAAAGAATTCAAGCAGTCCCTTACAATTTACAGATTGCCTTCAAAACATATCTAGAACTGGAAGCTGGTTTTGCCTTTGGAAGATTCAAAAAGCGCATGAGTTCGGCCACCAGGTGGCAGTATTACTTTGAATTTGGGTCTACATAGTGTTGGTGCAGTTCTGGTCAATCAAGAACCTGGGATGTCCATCAAGACAGTATGGTACTGGCACAAAAATAGACACATAAATCAATGGAACAGAATAGAGAGCCCAGAAATAGACCCTCAACTCTATGGTCAACTAATCTTCGACAAAGCAGGAAAGAATATCCAATGGAAAAAAGATAGCCTCTTCAACAAATGGTGTTGGGAAAATTGGACAGCCACATGCAGAAAAATGAAATTGGACCATTTCCTTACACCACACATGAAAACAGACTCAAGATGGATAAAGGACCTCAACGTGAGAAAGGAATCCATCAAAATCCTTGAGGAGAACACAGGCAGCAACCTCTTCGACCTCAGCCGCAGCAACTTCTTCCTAGGAACGCCAAAGGCAAGGGAAGCAAGGGCAAAAATGAACTATTGGGACTTCATCAAGATCAAAAGCTTTTGCACAGCAAAGGAAACAGTCAACAAAACCAAAAGACAACTGACAGAATGGGAGAAGATATTTGCAAACGACATATCAGATAAAGGGCTAGTATCCAAAATCTATAAAGAGCTTAGCAAACTCAACACCCAAAGAACAAATAATCCAATCAAGAAATGGGCAGAGGACATGAACAGACATTTCTGCAAAGAAGACATCCAGATGGC